>JAJOOS010017335.1:0-16053 GCA_029582725.1 Solanum chiquidenum | reverse complement strand
AGACAACACATACCGTGGGTAATCCGGACTTGCTAAACGTGAGGAAACCCATGTGGGGAGCCGGACTTACTAAACGTGAGACCCCATCTCATTTACATGCCCTTTCAGTGCTAAGCATCTAATTCCCTTTTGTAATCATCTTTAGTCATCACATAAGTTCACATTAGCCTTTACTAGACTCTTATGTAGACATCTTACCATAATAGCTCATATGTGTTCATAAGTAAGACTAATCCTTTCACTTTAGAAACACTTAGCAAGAGAGTAAACCTTTCAATTTTAATTACACTATAATCATGAGAACTACCTTTCAATCATATAGCAGTCATACCATAACATACATACATACTTCATAGCTAATTCAAGTGTAGAGGGTTAAGGATGGGGAAACTAAGTCATCAACACCACAACAACACATTAGGTATATCATCATTACAATCTAAGTAATTCACCTTTTAAAGTAGTCATTAGTCTTTACATTACCATTTAAGGTCATATAGAATACCTTTAGGGGAATACCCCTCATATAGTCATAAAAGCTCAAGAGTTCATAGATGAGAAAATCTTTCATCAAGAACCTTCATCATGTGAGAATGACCTTTCACATTATCATACCATGCATAACATAGACTAGTTTAGAGTACAATTGAGGAAACCTTTCAAGAGACTCACAATCATTACATTACCAATAGCTTTATTAATTCATGTGTTTGTGTACATGTGTGAGTAATCCTTTCACATAAAACACCTTTACTCATAGCATGTTCATATTGTGTTAACAAGAATTACCTTCAATTCAACATAACAACAATAATACCAATATTTTACAACATTCATACTTGCATTGCATCTCATAATAACATGCTCAATTACCAACTAGGTTATAGGGAAGAGGTAACAATCATCCAACTTCATCATACATGAATTAAGCAAGTACATTCAACAATACATAAAGAATCACATTGATATCATCTCCTCATAGCCTTGAAGGCCCCATTCAAGACTTAACCCTAATTCCATAGTAATCATACATAATTTAGGGTGATATCATCATACAAACATGAATTACATAGCATCACATTCAATTCATAACCTTCAATCACTATTCAACACAACTAGGGTTAGAATTGGAGAAAGAAGGGGAAACATGGGTCTCATGGGGGATTCTTCAAAAATCACCAATACTACATGAATTCATCCATAATTATTCATATATCATCAATAAAAAATCAGTTCATAACAACAATTCAACATTTAGAAAGAAGACCCACGTTTTTGGATTGAAATCTACAATTTGGGGGATTTTGAAAACCATCTTTGGAAGGACCTCTTGGGGAAAGGGATCCCAAGAGTGAAGAGAAAACATACCTTAGTTAAACCCCTATGAATTTACTTTGAAACCTCCCATCTACAAGCTATTGCTAAGCTCCTTCCAAGTTCTTCAATAGTGTCTTGAGTTGAGAGAGTTTATGATTTGATTTAGTGTGTTGAGTTAGAATGACTTAGGTTAATGGGGTTGGGGTCTTATAGTTAGGTTTAGTTAGGTAATTAACTCACTAATTAACCCCCTTAAACCCTAGTTAAATAACTAACTTGAAGGTCAACTCCCAACTAATAACTAAGAAGCAGAAAACTTGCAGCATTTACGTCTTCCACCTACAGACCGTAGGTGGAGTTACGGGTCATTCTGTCCCTCCGTAGTTCCATTCAGAGACTACACTTTGGGAAGATAAATTCCCCCAAGCTAAGTCCCAAGCTACGACCAAGACTTACGGTCCGTAGATCAGTCTACGGGCCGTATTTTGGGTCTCGTAGGTGTAGCTGTTTTGACATCTTTTGGGCAGATGTTGGGGTCCTCCTCAAGGGCCCCTTGGGGGGTGGTTCCTTGGGGGAGTCGTACCCGGACGTTTAACCCCTAAACATTCCCATCTAAGTGTGAGAGTCTTTTCTACAAGTTTTCACCCTCAAACAACACTCAAAACTTCAACGACAAGACCCTTACAACTCACTAGTTCAAATGACTAGTATTCCGGACGTTATGGTCGTTTCTTGACGTTTGACCTCTAAGGTCACCAACCTTAGCTAGGTCTTACTAGTTTCGTGCGGGGTGTTACATCAACATACATAATAGCTTCCTTCTTAAAGCCTTAATATCCTTAGTTTATTCAAATTAGGTTTTACCCCTTAAATCTCTAGAAGTCATCTTCATGCTACAAGCCTTACTCTCAAGCAATACCTCACATGATCATCATGTATACCTAATTCTCAAGGTAACCACATGCTTAATTCTTAATTAATTGTAATCATATGGCATCATATAAACTCAATCAATATATACATAATTACTTCATGCATAATAATGTGTAAGGGTATAGGGGAGAATGACCTTTCTAATCAATACCACAATTACACCATAGTCATAGAATCTTCATTATCAAAGTAATTCTTGAAGCACATGCATAATTCTGATGTTCATGTACAAATTCTCATAATTTACCCATCAAGAATCATGAATCACATTCAACCCAACATCGAGAATTTCTACATTAGATATGGGTTATAACACAATTCAATTAATTCATGCAAGACCCATTTACATGCTTCTAAAATCAATTAATTCAAGTAAGACCACAATTTTAGCAATAGGGGGGGACCCATGGGTTCTTTGGGGAATTTCACCAAAATTCAACCATAAATCATCAATTCAATCATAACCCAACATAATTCAACCATTGAATTCACTTTTAAAAGGAACCCATGAATTTCGAACAAAACCCTTGAAATTGGGGAAAATTGGAAGTTTTGAAA
Organism: Solanum chiquidenum; assembly: GCA_029582725.1. Lineage (NCBI taxonomy): Eukaryota > Viridiplantae > Streptophyta > Magnoliopsida > Solanales > Solanaceae > Solanum > Solanum chiquidenum. Next base: position 13,245 of record JAJOOS010017335.1, on the reverse strand, counting down.
TCAAGTTTTGATGGGGCTCTTTGGGTGGAATCTACCAAAAGATGAAAACTACCATACCTTGATGATGAATCCTTGAAGAATTTGATGAAAAACCCTTGCTTTCTTAACGCCCAAGCTTCAATTTTACTCTTCTTCTTCTTGGGTTTTTGGAGATAGAAATATTGTGAGGGAGATGAACTTTTGATTTTGATTATGTGTTTAATGACTAAAAATACCTTATATATTTATTTAAAAGTAATATAAAATATACACATTTAATTTGGGTTTTGGAATAAATGACTTAATTGGGTGAGTTTTGTGGTTAAAATGACTTAAATAGGGGTCCTAGGCTTGGGCAAAACGACATAACTTTGAGTTAAAACAATTGGGAAAAGCCCCAAGAAGTTACTTTATGGAAAATTCCGAAATAGCATGATTGAATCCTTCACGGATCGTCATCATCATCATGGCCCGTCAAACGGGTCGTGAAGAATTTTCAGCCTGGCAGTGCTTCACTATATTGGGCATAACTTTTTATCCCGAGATCGGAATCGGGAAAACTCGGTGGTGTTGGAAAGAGGACTCAGAGACCTTTAATTATATAGGTCATGTCTCACCTAATTCGTTTTGATCTAAGAGATATGATCATTTGAAGTTGACCCTACACTCTAAGTCTAATGAAAAACCCTTCACGTGAAGCTCCACGAGTCGTGGTGCCTCTCGTGGTCATGATACAGTAGTTAGGAAACCTTCCTATTAACCCCTAAAAATCTAAGGGCCCACCACGAGCCTTCCCACAAGCCGTGAAATGGCTTGTGTGAATGGGCTGTTTTGGTCAGCCTTTTTTTAGCCATTGCCTAGCCCACCACGAGCCACACCACGAGCCGTGGTCTTCACCATGAGCCATGGTAGTGGTCGTGGAAGGTGAGGCAGTGTTCATGTAAGAGTGTACTGCCCTAGTCCTCTTCCTTGGCTCTAACCCTCACACTTAGCCATAGTTTAGTCACTAGTTTCTGGGGTGTTACACCGAACAAAGGTATTCAAATGCCCTCGCACAAAGATGATTCCGTATTCACACAAAATGGTTCAACAATTTATAGCTCCAAAATCATAAGCAACTCTCACACTCAAAAAGATGAACGCATGCATGACTCCACCCATAGGTTTTCTCTTATTTTCCAACCAACACTTGATTCAGCTCACTCAAGATAAAAAATGTCTTTTTAAGGCTTTTAACAAGCCTGAGTGTAAATGCATGGTAATTTAGGCTCTGTGGCTGTTGTTCTCATGAAATGTGGTGTGAACAACACTTCCTTTTTCTTCTTTTTTTTCATTCTCTTTCATGCTCAAATGTCACCCCGTTATTCACTTTCCATGGAATATTGGACACCCCATTTGTTTTTCAACTTTTACAACTTTATTCCACAGATTTTTCATTCTTTTTCTTTTCTTTTTCATTTTTCTTTTCTTTTTTTATCTCTTTTTTTTTTGTACGGAGGGGTTCCATCTTTCTCAAAACCATGGGTCAAAGGGGGCCATCTTTGCACTTCTTGATTTACCTTCTCTTTTCACCACACCCCCAACTTAGGCTTTTAACCTAAGTTGGCTATTCAAACAAACCACATTTCATGAGGATTATGGGTGAAGGGATAAAGAGAGGTTCCATTTGCTCATGTTTTTTCCAAGGAAAGGGTAAGGCTCTAAGGGTGTTCAAGCAAAATTCACACACTCACAAGGTAGGCCACAAAAAGAGGTATAAGGTAAAGGTTGTCCTCCTTAACTTGTCTTAAATTATACTTTCCAATAGCTTTAACTCCCTAATATTCAAGAACCCTAATGGTATTAATGGCTGGTATATTAAGCTAAGAGAGAGAAGAGAGAAAGCTCTAGAAATTAGATTTTTTGTCAAAGTAAAAATGGTTGGAAAGAGTTAATATCAATCCCTTTTAAAGGGACCTGCTTTGGCCGAATTTCTCACTCATTTTAGGCCATAATTTGTCAAGTAGGTGACCCACCTACTTGGACTTTTCACTTGTGCCTTTTTGGACTTAAGAACATTGGGACTTTTGTCACCTTTCTTTTACTTCATTTGCAGCCAACATGTGTCTTTAATTTAGGCCACACATTTAAGTAGGTGATGAACCTACTTTTCCATTCAAATTATTTTTTATGGGCTTGGAAAGATTGGGCCTTGGCTGTTCATTTTCCCCTTATTCTTCTAATAACCTTGGGCCAGATTGATGCAAGTAGGTGGTAGTGCATTTGACCCAATAACATAGTCAAAAGAGTCTTAGTAGGTGATGCACCTACTTGGTCCTTCGGGCTGGTCAATAAGTCAAAGTAGGTGATGCACCTACTTGCCACCTACTAGCTTAGTGTAGTCAATCAAGCACCTCAATATGTTATTCCATTTCTAGACCTTAATATTTAATTTAACTTAAAACTTATATACACTATGTCAATTTAAACTTTAGACTCAAATACCACCTTATGATCTCAAGTTTAAATACTTCCATCGACGTCAACAAAATCGGGTCGCATCAAAATCTATAGGCAGTTCACTTTAAAGCTATTCTATTGTCACTAGTCGCATAGGAAACTGAGTCCATAACTATAACACAAGGCAATTTATAAGCGTCATATAAATAAAACTAGTACACGTAGAATACGGGGTGTTACACTCCAATTACGAATTTTTCAACATGTATGGCATACAAAACTTAGGAACCCTAGGTCAAAACTTTCCTTTCGATCAAATTTTCACTAAATTATTTAATTACTAAGACTACACAATCACTATCTATCGTCCTATGGGTGTTTTTAACATACAATTCATGCGGAACACATACAATATCACACCTAAGGTCAAGATCCACTTCCCGAATTTCAATAACAACAATGAACCGGAATTCAAAGTGAAGGGGAAGTAGATTACCTTACAAGCAAAGGAAGTGGGTGATGGTGTGAAAACTTTAGACTTCCAACAACTTCTTACTAGCCTTTTTGCCGAACCCAAACACCAGAACCTCAGGAAAATTGAGAATGAGGGAATTTGGGAGAGAGGAGAGTGAATTGGGACAATGGGGAAATTGAAGGGGAGTGATTTATGGGATATGGGAGTAATATGAAGGGATTTTAGGAGAGGAGAGGTTTTAAAACGGTTGGGGGGAGTTTTTGGTAATGGGGATATTTAAAAAATGAGGGGTTTTATTAAGAAGGGTTCCGGGTCGGGTCAGGCAAAAACTAGGGTTTGGACCTAAGAGACCCGTCTACGGTCCGTGGGTCGACCTACGGACAGTAGATGGGGTCCGTAGGTCACTTTCTTACTTAGAAAAATTAGATATCTTACCTGGGGTGTATGGATACCGTTCATGGTCCGTGGTGTGAACAACAGACCATTTATGGTCTCCGTAGACCTCTGCACCAGACATTTTCTACAGATTTTGCTTTCAACCCTACACATGTAGCAACCGTTAGGCCTTTCTTTTTACATTTTTTGAACACTTTTTAGACACGGACCCTATGCTATATCTAGCCAACACTAAAACATAAATAAAGCACCTATCTAAAGGAATGCAGAAAAGCAAATAAACAAAGAAAAGTACTAAGTTGAAAAGAAAAACCTATAGTTGGTTAGATTGTACATCTTGGGTTGCCTCCCAAGCAGCGCTTGATTTAACATCGCGGCACGATGAAGGCCTCTGGATTACTCAGACTTCATCAAGATAGTAGGCCTGAACAACTTCCTGCACACTTTCCGTATTTCCCAGTCAGACCTTGATCCTTTGCCCATTTACCTTGAATCTTGTTCCCTCAGTGTTCTCAAGCTCGGCCGGTCCATGTGGGAGCACTTGCGTGACTAAGAATGGCCCGGTCCATTTGGACTTGAGCTTGCCCGATAACATGCGCAACCTAGAGTTGAATAGAAGCACAAGATCACCCACAACAAAATCTCGCTTTTCAATCCTTTGATCATGATACTTCTTCATCTTATCCTTGTACAAGGCTTAACTTTCATAAGATCTTAGGCGAAACTCATCAAGCACATTCAAGTCACTCATTCTCTGATTTGATGCGGCACCCCAATCCAAATTTAGCTTCTGTAACGCCTACATAGCCTTATGCTCTAGCTCTACCGGCAAATGAAAAAACTTCCCATATACAAGTTGGTAAGGGGACATACCTATGGGAGTATTGAATGCGGTGCGATAGGCCCATAGAGCATCATCAAGCTTCATTGACCAATTAGTTCTATTAGAATTCACAGTCTTCGCCAAAATTTGTTTGATCTCTCTGGTGGACACTTCAACTTGCCCACTAAACTGTGGATGGAAGGAGTGGCTACATTGTGGAACGCCATATTTCTCAAGTAACTCCTTGAACAACTTATTACAAAAGTGGGAACCTCTACCGCTGATAATTGCCCTAGGTGTACCAAATCTGGAGAATATATTCATTTTCAAGAATGCGGTGACATTTTTACCTTTATTATTGGGAAGCGCAATTGCTTCCACCCACTTCAACTCATAATCAATTGTAATAAGAATATATTTCATCCCATGTAAATGGACCAATAAAATCAATGCCCCATTCATCAAACAACTCTATCACCAATATAAGATTCATAAGAAACTCTTGCCTCTTTGAGATTCCTCCTTCTCTTTGGCAATGGTCACAAGACTTGGCAAAATCATGAGCATCTTGGTGGATGGTAGGCCAGTAATACCCACACTGCAAAATTTTATGCGCAATCCGAATTCCACTATGATGCACACCAACAGGCCATGAATGGCACGCCTCTAGTATACTCAACATCTCGACCTCGGACACACAATGACGAATAATCCCATCAGCACAACTACAATACAAGTAAGGCTCATCCCAAAAAGAACTTCTTCACATCATGCATAAACTTTTTCCTTTGGTGAGAAGACAAATCCGATGGCACCAGATCACTTGCCAAGTAGTTAGCAAAGTCTGCGAACCAAGGAATTAGATCATGAGAAGCAGCCAATACCTAATTATTTGGAAAAGCATCATTAATTTCAGTCCTATCAACAAGCATAGTATAGCTTCTTCCTCCAATCTGGACAAGTGATTGGCAACCTGATTTTCTATCCCCTTTCTATCTTTCACCATAAAGTCGAACTCTTGCAGCAACAACACCCATCTAATAAACCTCAGTTTTGCATTCTTCGTAGCCATCAAATACCTCAATGCAAAATGGTCAGTATGCACAATGACCTTAGTACCAAGCAAGTAGGATCGAAATTTCTCGAATGCAAAAACCACTGCAAGAAGATCCTGTTCAATCACTGTATAGTTCTTTTGAGCCACATTTAGAGCTTTCCTAGCATAGTAAATAGGATGAAGAATCTTCTCTCCCCTCTGTCCCATTACCACACCAAGCGCCACTCCACTCACATCACATATCACTTCAAACGGTTGTCTCCAATCCGGTGAAATAATGATAGGTGTAGTAACTAACTTATCCTTCAACTCTCCAAATACTCTCAGTAAAGCATCATCAAAATCAAACTTATACTCCTTTTCGAGCAATTTGCACAATGGATGTGCAATTTTGGAGAAATCCTTGATGAACCTCCTATAGAAACCTGCATGCCCAAGAAAACATATAACACCTTTAATAGAGATAGGTGGTGGTAGCTTTTATATTACCTCAAATTTTGCTCTATCAACCTTAATACCCTTCTCAGAAATTTGATGACCCAAAACTATCCCTTCTTTCACCATGAAGTGGCACTTCTCACAATTGAGCACAAGATTGCACTTTTCACACCTTTTAAGCACCTCGGGAAAATGGTCCAGACAACGATCAAAGGAGTCACCTACCACAGTGAAATCATCCATAAATACCTCAATACTGTCCTCCACCATATCTAAAAATATCGACATCTTACAAAGCTGGAAGGTCGCTGGGGCATTACACAACCCAAATGGCATCCGTTTGAAGGCGAAAGTACCATAAGGGCAAGTGAAGAGGAAATCTGATTGTAGCCCGAATAACCATCAAGAAAGCAATAACAATCCTTACCAGCAAGTCAGTCCAACATTTGATCCATGAACGACATAGGGAAGTAGTCCTTTTCTGTCCAAGTATTTAATTTTTGATAGTCCATGCAAACTCTTCATCCAGTCACAGGACGCACAGGAACAAGCTCGTTTCTCTCATTAGGTACCACAATAATCCCACCTTTCTTAGGCACACACTGAACAGGACACACCCAACTACTATCTGCAATTGGATAAATAAATCCAGCATCCAACCACTTGATGATTTCCTTCTTAACATACTCTTGCATAAGAGGATTGAGTTTTGTCTGGTGCTCAATACTAGGCTTGTGATCCGGCATGAGCTGAATTTTATGAGAACAAATACCAAGAGGGATCCCAATAATATCTGCGATAGTCCACCCAATAGCCCGCTTGAACCTCTTCAACACAAAAACTAGTGCCTCAACTTGTATCACATTCAAATCTGCCGCAATGGTGACCGGTAAAGTACCATCTCTCCCCAAGAATACATACCTCAAATGTGATGGTAGAGCCTTAAGCTCCAATTTCAGAGCCTCCTCAACCGACGGTCTTACAGGTGGAGAGTCACAATTCTTCATGTCTAACTCCAATCTCTTTGGTTTTGAACAGAATTCAAACCTATCAAGTGCGGAGACCAATTCATCATAGTCTTCAATACCATCACCCTCGAAATTCATTATTATCACTGCTTGTACATCAACACCCAACCTCTGTTCAATAGATACCTCAGAACCACTCTCTACAATATGGTTTCCATTGATATCGATTTGAGCTCACTACTCTGCTTCATGGATCTGCAAATGTTGAAAGTTACCTCTTCATTATTCAATTGAAACTTCATCTGCCCATTCTCCATATCAGCCAAGGCGCACCCAGTGGCAAGGAATGGTCTCCCAGGAATGATGTGAACTTCAAAATCAATCTCACAATCAAGTATCACAAAATCCGCCGAAAAGATAAAAGACTCCACTTTCACTAGTACATCATGAAGTAGACCAATGGGCCTCTTCACAGTTCTATCGGCCATGAGCAATCATATCGTAATCTGTTTTGGATCTTCTAAATCCAACTTCTTGTAAATAGACAATGGCATCAGATTAATGCTAGCACCCAGATCACATAGCACCTTACCAAAATGCAACAACCCGATGGTACACAGAATAGTGAAAGCCCCAGGATCCTCTTTCTTCTGCACAAGGGACCTTGTAGCAATAGCAGTACAATGTTGCAACCTATCATCATCTTCAAAACTGATAGCCCTTTTCTTTATCACCAAATTTTTCATAAACTTCGCATACCCAGGCATTTTTTCTAAATCTTCTATCAATGGAACATTTATGGAAAGCTGCTTCAACATACTATTAAATCTGTGGTTTTTTCCTTCATTTAGTCTTCTTCACTAACCTTTGTGGGAAGGGAGGTGGAGGTCTAGGCATGGGGACAACTTTTTGGGTTATCTCCACTTCCTTCTCTGTCGCATTCTCGGGCTCTACAGTAACCTCTATCTCATCATCATCTTTAGTAACCTCAACTTCAACCTCAGATGGCATAGGTGAATCAATGGTCTGGTTATCCCCTCGAGTAGTGACTGTCATACAATGCCTATCATTCTTTGAATTTTGGATGGTGTTGCTAGGAAGTGTGCCAGGCTGTCTTGGATTGATTGTAGTGGACAAATGATTCATTTGCTTCTCAAGCTGCTTGATCGACACAGCATGGGCATCAACTTTTTGACCGATTCCAGATAAGTTGTTTCGCATCTCCTTCAAACTCTCATCAGTAGAGTCAAATCTCTTCATCATCTTCTTCATCATATCCTCAATACGTGACGTACTACCCCCAACTTCTCTATTACCAGATTCCTGCATTTGAGGAGGAACATAGGGCCGACCCCTCGGTTGTTGTGATTGTAGTTCCCATCCCAGACATAATGACCCTCTCGGTTGTAGTTGCCATAGTTTCGACCTTGGTTTCCTTGACCTTGCCGCCAATTATCTAAATTGGAACCTTGGGCTTGGTCTCGGAAACCCCCCGTCTAATCATTCACTATATAAGTATCCTCTTCATAGTAGCACTCCTCAATCGGTGTGGATTTTTAGTCAAATAATTCACATAATTTATCTTTTTGGTACCTCCACTCACATGTTTCAATACCTGCCCAAGTTCTACCCTCATCTGAGCTATTTCCTCACGAATGTCATCGGCAGATTGACTAGGTGCAGATTGAACTACAAAAGTGCTTATTTCAATGTCTAACTTTCGAGTGCTCCATGCTTTATTGTTGGGGGAAATCTTCTCCAGTTTCTCAGCGATCTCCTCAAAAGTGCACTCACTATATGATCCTCCTGCAATAGTATCAAGCACAACCTTACCATTGTCATCTTGGGCTCTGTAGAAATACTCCTTCAGTGACTCATCATCAATACGGTGGTTTGGAACACTTCTTATGAAAGCAGTGAACTTGTCCCATGAACTACTCACAGACTCTCCAGGCATTGGTACGAAGTTGTTGATTTTATCTTTGTGGTTCAACTTTTTTGACATTGGGAAGTATTTTTTCATGAACACTATATACAATTGATCCCATGTGTGAATTGATTTATAAGGAAGCTCAGTAAACCATACAACAGGATCTCCGGTTAATGATAGAGGGAAGACTCCCAATCCAATGACATCCATTTCTAAATCCGATTAACCCACGCAACTCTTGCAAACACTCATCAACTTGGCCATGTGCCCATGTGGATCATCCGATGCCATACCAGAGAAAAAACTCCTCACTGTATGCATCTGCATCAGACTGCTCATCACCACGAATGCGTGCCCCACAAGTAGAGGAGGTAGAATAATACGTTCTTCAGATTCAGTGGCATTGAAGTCAATCCTATAGTTATCACACAGACTCGGTTCTGGTGTATTCTGTACCCTCAATGCATCTCCCAATAGATTTCCACCTTAATTTTCAGTATTCTCATTATTTACCCTAGGAGGCTGCAACTCAACTACATCACCTAGATTCCCTCCGATAGGATTGACTGGGAACCCTTGATTATTCATCCTTCGCAAAGTTCTGTTTAATTCTGCATCGTAAGGAGTCAATGGTTCACCTTGACTACATGTACTTGACATACACTAGAGTAGGAACCCGAGAGAAACAAAAACAAAACAAAAAGTAAAATTAGGAAATAATTGACTAAAGTTCAATAATGTAGTTAAACTTAAGCTAAAAGCCTTATTCCCCGACAACGACACCAAAATTTGATACGCTCAAATTACACCTCCCTTAATATGTATAAGAGATCGTTATCAAGTAAACAACCCAACTTGTAGGTTGGGGTTGATCCCATGAGAATACTCTTTAGACTTAACTTTAACCCACGATTATATTCGTTTAGTCAACGTACTTCCGAAACAAGTAAGTAAAAGGGGGGGGGGGGTGTGTGAAACAAATAATTGATTGTTGTCAAGTAACAAGTGAGCATGATTCAAACTTTGTTGTTATAAATGAGAGAAATTAACTAGGGAGTATGTGTTCCTCATAAACTCATAACGCGGTAATCCTAGTAATAGTAATCCTTTCCTAGTGTATTATATGCAAAGTGATAAGTTAGGTATCTCTAATTCCTTGGTCCGGCAACTAGAGAATTTCACCCGCATCTCGGTCCAGCTATGTGTGTATAATTTACTAACCCTTTCCTTTACCTCATATATTAGACATCACATCAATGTATGGCTTAGTTTTCACCCTCGCACCAATTGATATTAGGCTATTAGATAGTATCACACTAAATCTATGTTGATAATTCTTTTCTTATTAACTACCTCCTTCGTCCGACAAGTAGCAACAAGGCGAGTTCTAACGTTTGCAACCACTAAAAAGACTTCTAAATGAAAGAATTATTAATGCATGCAATAACACTATTCAAGAATTACTTAGTCAATATTCATACATTGTTAATCACTCATGGTTCCCACAACCATAGTTGTGGATTTAGTTACCCATAATAGCAAGAACACAATTCATACTTTTAGATGAAGAAATCATTAACTTACGTAATGAGAAGAATAAACTCAGAATCTCAACTTGAATTTCAAAGTAAAAATCTTCAACACGAACTTAGGAAATCAAGAATTGCTAAAATTGCAAGTTAATCTCCCAAGCCAAAAACTAGAATAAAAGTAATAAGGTCTAACCCCCAAAAACGAGATTTACATGCCCTATATATAGAAAAAACAAGTCCCAACTAAAAAGGAAACGAAATAAGGAAATAAAGTATTAGGACGCGGTTTCAATCTACGACACTGACCTACGGTTCGTAGGTCCCTTCCGTGGTTCCACACTTAGTCAAGAATTCTTTGATTATTTCTTCAAGCCTTTCCCATCACTCTATGACCTTCATTTACGGACCGTGACTGGACCTACAGTCCGTAGGTCATGTCCATAGGTGGCTTTTTCTACAACATTTCTTTAGATGTCTCCTAACTCCCACGTCCGAACTTATTTCCTGCAAACAAGATAAAAAAACATTAATACCACTAAAAAATGGCCCTAGACACACACAACTCTTAAGTGAAATATATTAATAATACCGTAAACTCACGGTATATCAACTAGTTGGCGAAATGAGTCAGGATCACTGATCCACTCAATGATCTTCCCTTTGGTCATTTGTATCGCCTTTTTGCTTTTGCCTTCAGCATTCTTGACATCCTGTAACTTTAGGCGATATAGCACTGCTTCGCGGAACCGTTCGGTGACTCACCGACTGCTCCTTTCTATCGCCGACTTGATATTCTCCTTCAGGGCTTGGCAGACTGGAACATTAGGCGAGACCAAGGCCATTCAACCACTGACCTAATGGTTTAAGCGATCCTCAGGCCTATTTTTATTCATTCTTTCAATTGCCTTGTTCCTTTTTGCTCAATAGTGTCCATGCTTTGTCCCTAAGTCCAAATACCTGAAATTCAAGGATTTACACCAGTTATTGCGATAAAATATGCATTCGACGACAATAAATCTATTAAAATTAAGCCCTAAATGAGTCCAAATCGTGGACTCATCAACACCCCCAACTTAAACTTTTGCTTGTCCTCAAGTAAAACTCAAGTTCACCAGTTCAAAAAGGATGTTTAAAATAGTGCTACATAAGACTCAATCATGAATGCACACAAATAGACTCAACTTACTCATGCAAGGATCAAATGTGCACTCAAAGTTTCAAGTTGTGACTCATAATTATCAAAGAATCTCTATCTTACAATACTTGCTTCAAATGCAAGTTCAAGCTCAACAAAGGAAATCAAATGCCCTCACACAAAGAATGATTCCATATTCACACACAATGGTTCAAAATTTTAAGGCTCTGGAATCAAATGCAACGCTCACACTCACAAAGATGAACACAATGCATGACTTCACCTATAGGTAGGCCCTTATTTTCCAAAAAACATCTGTTTCAGCTCATTCAAGATCAAAAAGGTCTTTTCAAGGCTTTTAACGGGGATGAGTGCAAAGATATGGTCATTTAGGCTCAATGGCTATAGTCCTCATGAGAAGTGGTGTGAAAAACACTTCCTTTCCTTTTCTTCATCATTCTTCATTCGTGCTCACAAGTCATCCAATTATTCATTTTGCATGTATTGTTGGAAACCCCATTTCTTTTTGTATTTTCACAACTTTATTCCACAACTTTTTTATTCTTTTCTTCTTTATCTCTCTTTTTTTTGGATGGAGGGCTTCCAATTTTCTCAAAACATGGGTAAAAGGGGACTTTCTTGCACTCCTTGATTTACCTTATCTTTTCACCACCCCCAACTTAGGCTTTTGACCTAAGTTGGCTATTCAAACAAACCACAATTCATGATGACTATGGGTATTGGATCAAGAAAGTTTATGTTTTCATCAAGTTTCTTCCAAGAATAGGTTTAGGCTCACAGGGTGTTCAAACTAGGTTCACACACTCACAAGGTGTAACACCCCGTATTCTACGTGTACTAGTTCTATTTATATGACGCTTATAAATTTCCTTGTGGTATATTTATGGACTCAGTTTCCTATGCAACTAGTGACAATAGAATAGATTTAAAGTGAACTGTCTGTAGATTTTAATGTGACCCGATTAAGTCGAAATCGATGGAAGTATTTAAACTTGAGATGATAAGGTGGTATTTGAATCTAGAGTTTTTTAAAGTGACATAGTGTATATAAGTTTTAAGTTAAGTTAAAGGTCCTAAAGTCTAGAAATGGAATAAAATATTGAGGTGCTTGCTTGACTACAACACTTAAGCTAGTAGGTGACAAGTAGGTGCATCACCTACTTTGACTTATTGACCAGCCCAAAGGACCAAGTAGGTGCATCACCTACTAACACTCTTTTGACCATGTTATTAGGCCAAGTACACTACCAACTACTTGCATAAATCTGGCCCAAGTTGAATAGAAGAATGAGGGAAAAATGGATAGCCAAGGCCCAATATTTCCAAGCCCACAAGAAATAATTTGAAACGAAAAGTAGGTGCATCACCTACTTAAATGTGTGGCCTAAATTAAAGACACATGTTGGCTGCAAATGAAGTACAAGAAAGGTGGCAAAAGGGAACCTTTTATTAGACCAAAAATCTGGTACAAATATCTCATTTTCCTCTTATCTAAATTTTAAGCTCTCAAGTTCATATATTTCTCTCTCTCAAGATGAAGCAGCCACCCAATGTTCCCACAAGGGTTCTAAGTATTTTTCATCTTGTTCCTTCCAAAGTAGCCACAAGATGACCTTCTCTCCTCTATTGTTTCAAGTATATTGGACAAAATAGCTGTAACGACTCGGAAAATGATAGAGTGAAACTAGAGCCTCATATGTGAGTTTGGAGTCGAGCACTTAATGAAATGATAATATTTGAAATGACCCAAAAAGATCTTAAAAATGTACTTCGGAAGTTACCGAAAACTTGTTAGGCTGTATATAAAAAAATCTGTTTCGTTTTTCGAAAATCCGACTTCATATTCTTGTTTAGGGGGTCAAATTGAGTGGGGTATAGGTCTAACCCAAATTTTAGAGCAACCGTATCAAAGTCCGAAATTTCCAAGTGAAGCCTTTTTCGAGGGTCTACTTTGGAGGGTCATATCTCCTAGCACACAAATTATTGGGTGGCCAATAACATATCCATGGAAAGCCCTTTGAGTTAGCTACCTAACGCACTTCGTTTCACCTC
>JAJOOS010017333.1:0-12145 GCA_029582725.1 Solanum chiquidenum | reverse complement strand
TGGTTGATTTGAGATTCACAAATCAATTTTTTGACCAACAACAATTTCATCACTTTTGTATCATTCATACCTCACCTCACTTTCTCAGATTTCGGAATGTCTCAACAAGATGGACATGTTCATGTTGTATCAATACAATTTATCGACAAGTTTGATTCAAAAATTGAGATTTTTTTAGAAAGAATGAGAAGAACAATTTTGGGATACATTAACTAGTTTTTAATGTATTTTGAAATACAAATTGAAGTGGCCAGTAACTTCTTTGACCATCTCTTACTGTGGTGCCACGATCGAGGTGAGATGAAGAGTATGCCAAGCATCAGAATCAACATTTTCCTGTGATATCCTTCTACTATATATCGAGTTTTCAAGTTTTTCCTCATCTCATCGATCTACTGCAATGGTGTATTTGAGATTCACAAAAGAAATTATTTTCCAACAACTAATCATTATGTATCTTATCAAATTTTTGACAAATTTGAATGATTATTCGATGAACCTGAGACGATGAATAGAGAGAAAAAATAAATTTTGAATTTGTTGATTCTGGAAGGATTTGCGTCTGATTGAATTGTTTGAAGCTAGGAGGATTTGGAAGAGAATTGAGAGAAGAAAATTTAAATTTTGAATTAATTGAAGCTGTTACCATTTGAGAAAGATTGACAATAAATTGATTAGCGTGATTTAGGGAACTCACATTCAAAATTGATTCGCTTTCCTTTAAAAGTGTAACTGAATTTGTTTTAATGTATTGGAATTAATGTATCCGACTTATTTGCTATGCATCTGGATAGCACTGATTTTGAAGGGATTTTCGTAAATTGAAAAAGAGTAGGGATAGAATGTAATTTAGATCTTTACACTATGGGATTTAGGTAAGTTATACATAATTTAAAGATTTGGGCTTCTCAAGCAAACATGAGAATGATTAATTTTGTCCCATTTGTCTAAATAAAACTCGTTTAATAGTAAGCTTCTCTATAAAACTTCTGCTTCAAGCTCATAATTACTTCATCATTGATTTATAAGGTTTAAATAAAATTGCCTTTTATTCCACTTCGAGACCACTAATCATTTGTTTATGTTGAGAGGGAAATAACAAGAACTCATGCTAACAGGGGAGGAATCAGATAAGGTCGAATAAGTTTATTCGAATTTTATTTGATGAAAAATTATATTACTTATGAATAGTTAACATTATTCTTATAGGTATGTATTAGATGTTGAACCTTCTTCAGCCTTTTCATATTTTATCTATTTTTTTGCCCCTTCAGACCTCACCAAATGAAGAGAGAAAAAATTCAATCCTTTTTCTACTTAGTTTTATAGTTTGAGTCGATTCTGAATAAATAAGAGATTGAATAATTTTGGTCCTTAAGTTATTGTCTTATTGTAATTTTGATCTTTGTGTTATATGATCTAACATATTTGACCTTCTGTTAATTAAATGTATTATTTTAGTCCTAATTCTAACTAGTGTTAAAAAGTTCTGTTTAAAACCATGGAGTACTTAAAAGACTACACAAACAAAGAGTTAGAAGCAAAAAAAAAAAAAAAAGCAATATCATATTGTGTATGAGCCAATAATGAATGCACAACCAATTGTGAAGCAGATGACAAATTTCAATCTTTGAGGGTGAAGTATGAACCAATGATAAATGTACAATCAATTGTGAAATAAATGACAAACTTTCAATAGTTGAGGATGAAGTATGAGTCAATGGTGAATGCAAAGCCAATTATAAAGCAGATATCAGACTGTTAGACATAAGCATCATGAAATGAAGTAATATATTATTGCAATGAAGATGTAAGATAAACTAATAGCAAAAAATAGGAAAAAATATGTACATTAAAGCCTCGACAATCGCAAATAAAATAACCCTGCCAGCAGATTAGATGTTCACTTCTAAAAGAAGATAACAATTGAATTTTATTTGAAGTAAAATATATCCAAGAATGAATATAAATATGTTCCTTTAGATTATAATCCTTAACTCTGTTAACTAACTAAAATAACACTTTTAATTAATTGAAGGTCAAATATTCTAAATCGTATAATACAAGGACCAAAATTACCAAAACAAATTAATCCTAATCCTAGACCTTATTCACATGGTCCCAAATGAGAGTTGTGCTGAGTTTAGGCGTTGACTTTTGCAAAACATTTTACCTTAATTTTACTTTTTTTTTAAATAAAAAAAACAAACCTTAAAAGTAACAATATTTAGTAGTAGTACTATTTTTTGAACAACAACATGTTCTTTCACGTGTTGGCTTAGTTTTCTTTGTTTATTACAAGAAAACTCGAAGAACTTTTAATTTATATGCCGTTAGGTTATAAGAATTGTAAATTTTTGAAAATAAATATATTTATTTTTAAATTAAAAATAATATATATAAAAATTAGAATTATTTTTTGACATGAATACAAATTGAGATTATTTTTAAAATTTTATGAGCCATATAAAGAGAATTATGAAAAATATTCATGATCAAATGAGCTCTTAATGGTCTTGATTATTCAAAATAATGTACTAATTACCCAAGTGGTGTTAAATTATTTATGATTGCAACTTGGATTTTTTTTAATCCTGTTACAACTTGAAGTTTTTTTAATTCAAATCATTTTGGGATATCTTGATTCTTAATCAAACAACTCTGATGGTCTGGCAAAACAGATGTATGCTTATATGAGGTTCACTAATTGAACATATTGTCAAATAATTATTATTTATGTTATAAATATTTATCATGTTTCGTTTTTCGATATTTAATTTGACTAATTTTTGGAATCAATTATAAATTGGATTAAATTTATTTAAAATGTTAGAATTAAAATTTATTTATTAAAAAACTTTACGAATAATTTATATAAGATACTTTTTTTAATGTTTAATATGATTAAAAAAATATGAGAAAATGGTCAAATGACCCTCCAATCTATTACCGAATTTTCAACTACACACCTATTCTCCACGGGAGTCCTATTACCCCCTTGAACTATTTTAAAATGAAATAAATAACCCCTTAAGTGCTGAGTTGGCATAGAGAGTTTTATCACTCTCTTTGAGAGAGTGAGTTGCCTATTTTTTTTTTAATTTCCGTTTTTTTTCTAATTTTGTTTTTTCTTTCAATTTCTTCTTATTTATGTATACAACATTTTTCACCATTATCATTGTTGAATCTTTTTCAATGGATGTTTGAAATAAAAATTATCAACAACAAATGCATTTAATGAATAAGTAATTTTTCAATAAACTTATTTAGGACATATCTAACAAATTAAAAAAAAAATTAAAAAAAACATACCCATTAATTAATTTTTTTTAAAGTGATGGATTCAAGAGTAACAAATCAAAGTGAAGTAATTGTATATTTAAAAAATATTTTCAAACTTAATAAAAGAAACTAAAACAAAACAATTTCTTCTACATTTTAAAAGAAGGATCCTACATGTTCTCCTAAAATTCATGAAGAATCAAAATCAAAAACTCAAATTATAAATTAATCATGAAAATTTTAAAGGGAGAAATAATAAAGAATGGGGAAGAGAGAGAGAGGTTTCTTAAATTGGTTTCTCATCCGCGATTATTTTGAGTTGTCGGCAAAATCTTCAAGGGATGAATCTGATCTCGAATGTTCATGACCCATTTAATGTGTATTTGAAATTGTCTAAGAAAGAAAATCAAACGAAATGTAAAAAAAATGTGGAAAATTATTGAATTAGTTGGATGAAAGATTTGATTAATTAGGACCGCTATCTTCTAGACTCTAGAGATTCGGAGTAGATGAAAATGTGAGTTAAATTTTCGTTTTTATAAAATGTTAGAGATATAGAAATTTATTGAGGTAAAAATGATGTTTAATGTAGTTAGGTTGAAGAAATAATTGGGGAAGAAAGAAAGAGGAGGGAGGAGAACTTTTTAAAAAAAAAATATCATTAAATGGTGAAATATACGTGTCAAGCGCGTATATTTCACCACAAGACAGATGCCTGGTAATGACATTTCAGGGAGGAAATAATTTCACTTTAAAATAGTTGAGGGGGGTAATAGGACCCACGTGAAGTATAAGTGTGTAGTTGGAAATCCGGTTATAGATTGGGGGGTCATTTGGCCATTTTCTCAAAAAATATCTTAAAACATTGATCAAGATTCATATAGTTTAACTCTCAGATAAAAAAGATGAGAAGTAATTTCACTTTTGATTTTTACGAATACGAATTAACTATCTTGCGAAATTTATAATCTTAAATTGTCCACATAACTTGGCAATTAATGTATTTTTTTATTAGGAAGAATTTTTTTGGCCAGAATTTGGTCAGAATAATATTTTATCTATGTTATTTTATCTTTTTAAATATTTTTACCCTTTTAACTTTAATACCTTTTAATTAAAAATGAAAAAAGGATCAGTTTATTTTAAAATAAAAAAAATGTTATAGTTTTTTTAATTTTTTGGCCGAATTCTGGCCAAATTTTCTGGCCATTTAGCACTTCCCTATTTATTAATATTAGTCAGCCCTCAAAAACTCGTTCAATGAACAATATTATTTTAGTAGACGTTTAGATATGCAATTTTATCTCGTGATTTAAAATTATGAGATGAAATCCCTGTTTGGATAAATAATGAGATGAGATTTCAATTTTTTTCAAAAAAAAAAATGATTTGAGAATTTCATATCATAATTTCACATTTTTTCAAATATAAAAGTTGATCCACAAATTTATATTTTGGAGAAAAAATCCCACCATTTATATCTACATAATTTTTTGCGAGAATACCAAATGCCTAATAAAATATTTACAGAATATGAACATGATGATATAATTACTAATGATATTGACCATATTAAATTTAATTAATTATATTAACGAGTAGTACACTACATCTCATGTTCATTTTTTTACTTTATGCTAAACTAATGTTCAATCAATAATTTTTTTTTTAAGAATACAATTATGATAATGTATTATATTATTGTTATGAACTTTTGCGTAAGATTTTATAAAGAATTTGGGCAATTTTGATAGTCAATTTATGATGTTTTATATTTATGAGCAAATAATACAACTTAAAAATTCAAACTACACGTTCAAACAACACTTCAATTTCATCTCTTATGATTCCATATCATGATTTCATTTCACGTGGCCAAATATGTGTTAGCTATATACACATATAGTCAAAACTTCTTAGCAATAACACTGTTTGTCCGAATATTTTTTAATTGTTATAGTTAGCAATACACAAAAATCGATTTAACTGATAATTCGAATTCGAATCAATTTTTTTTTTATTGATTTATTGGTATTTGTTATTAGATTAACGTTTTCGAATTATTTTGTAATCATTTTTATTAGATTATCAAGTCACTTTTTTTTTTTTTTGTTAATAGTTAAATCAATAACTCAATAAAATTAATTTATTTTATCCCTAATTAATTATTTATTAAATAGTGGCTTTAAATTTTGAGTACAAATCCTATTTTCTAAATTCTTAATTTTTCTCCAAGTTTGCTACTTAATCATAAATTTAACATATTTCTTCTTAAAATGACATGATGGATGTGTTCATTTATATCGTTCTTTTGTTTGAGAATTGAGTGTCGTTATTGTTATTTTTTTTCTCAATAATCCAAACTTTTTGGACCTGCTTAAAACATAAAGTTATAAATGACTTTTGAGTATTAAAAACAAATGTTGAGACCTTAAGAATTAAAAACCAAATAATCATAAATCGATAACAAATATTTTATTAGTTTAATTATTGATTTAGCTTGTTTATGAATGGAAAACTAATAAACCTTATCGATAATATATAAAATTGGATTGAACCGATCGATAAACACTTCTAATTATAACGAGATGTTATTAAAAATAACATATTATATAGCATAATATAGAAGTGTTCCCAAAGAAAACTTAACAGTTATAATGAAATATTGTTATAGAGACGTATGATTGAAATAAAGTTTGATATATAAACCATTCCGTCATAGGGTTTCAAAAATTCTTATTCGTATAAAATAATTTACGATTTGTATATATCATTTCCACATGTTATTACATAATTTTTATTTGTTGTAAATTACAACATGGTTAAGATACCTTTTCTGTATTTATTATTTTTCTAACATGTTCATCTAGCAAGTCAATTATCCAACAAGCAACTAAGTAATATTATTGCAGAATTATTAATTCCTTATGTTAGCGTAGTCACTGTCTTGAATTTGCCTATATAAACCTCATATTGATAACCAAACTTGAACACAAACTACTTTTTAAATTCGTGAAAAGTCCATTAAAATAAAAAACGCTCTTTACTAAGAGTTTTTTTCATTATTCTTACCGTTTAAATCTGAGCTACCTAGAATGGAAGAGAAAAGCAAAATTTTAATAATTGGAGGGACAGGTTACATAGGAAAATACCTTGTGAATGAAAGTGTAAAATGTGGGCATTCAACTTTCATTTTGGTTAGGGAAAGCACACTTGCAAATCCTGAGAAATCAAAACTCATAGACACATTCAAGCGTATTGGTGTTACACTAATTTATGTATGTACTCACAATTATTATTTTTTCCATTTTATTTTTTATATATAAGAATTTAACTTATAGACACTGATAATATAATGTAAAATATTATGCAACACATATTATAATTGGTAATATGTCTTATCTTGTAAATTCTAATAACCTCGCTATATCGCTCGCACATTTTTTTTATAGTCAAGTTGAGAAGGTAACATCTCTTTTCCTATTCTTTTTGTTTTTTTGGTTCAAAAAGAACGGATTCTAATTTTGTAACTGATAATTTGTCTTATTTCTAAATTACTAATACGATTTTGGTGATTTAAATAGTGTAAAAATTCTTTTAAATTGTGAGTGTGACATTACCATCATTTTAATTAATATTGTATAGTCAGTCTTATAACTCTTTCATTTTCCTTATAATTAGGGAGATTTATTCAATCAAGAAAGCTTGATTAAGGCAATTAAGCAAGTTGATGTGGTGATTTCCACTGTTTGGGGAGGGCAATTTGCTGATCAAGAGAACATCATTAATGCAATTAAAGAAGCTGGAAATATCAAGGTAAGGAAATTAAATTACTATATATTAATTTAGGGTGTGCATGTTTTATACATATGAAAATATTTTTATATTTTTTTAGAAAATGATTTCCTAATGGGAGGAGAACAATGTACATAATTAGTATTTCACGCAGTGACTGAATCAGAATTTTTATTAAGTGGTTTCAAAATATAAAGAAGTAAAAATGCGTAGAAGTCAAGGGGTATGTCAATATGTTACATATATACATAAAAAAATGTTTTTACTTAGATAAATAATGTAATTTTACAACAAACGAAGATGTGTCGATCCTCAAGTATATGTGGCTATACCGCGTTGTTGATTGTCTCCTTCCAACCTTAACACCTCACCCCATCCGAATTTTTATCCACACGATTCCATTGTCATCCCACCTCATATTATTTGATTAGATTATGTATAAGCAATATTTTTTTGCTTACTTATCAATTAAACATAAAAAAATAAGTAAGAAAATTACTTACTTTTTCACGAATACATTTTCATTAATTCATATCAGACATATCATTAATTATTCAACTTATGTAAGTTTTTCACCAGAGCTCATTACTTTCTACTCGAACTATGTTTACATTTACAAAAAATTTAAACATGTATATATAAATTCAAAAAGATCATATTCATATTAAATTTACTGACTCTATAGTTTGAATTCGCAGAGATTTTTGCCTTCAGAATTTGGATTCGATGTGGATCATGTTGATGCAGCTGAGCCAGCAGCATCACATTTTGCTCTCAAGGCCAATATCAGGAGGATGATAAAGTCACAAGGAATGATTCCATACACATTTTTGATCTCCAATTGGTTTGCTGACTTCTTCTTGCCTAACTTTGGTGACTTACAAGCCAAAACTCCTCCTAGGGACAAAGTGGTCATTTTTGGTGATGGAAACACCAAAGGTATAATATGAGTCATTTGCAAAAAGTAATTATGTTATGTGTACCTAAGGGTCGATAAAATCAGTTCATGAAATTATAATCAATCTAATTTATGTAGATTTGGGTGGGTTGATGATCCGGTAATTATTTTATGAGGAAATTTCAAAAGTTACTAGTATTTAAGCATGATTAGAGATCTGTAGTTATAGTTTGAATATTTATAATTCATAACAATTTTATGTAGGGGAGAGACGAACAAGATTATGAGAGAGACGAGCGAGATTTGGGAAAGAGAGAAAGAGGAGAGAGATCTTAGAGAAAGAATGAATATAAGTTGATACATGTTGTATTCAATGAAATACAATGAATACAGTTTGATAGAGAGGAGTGAGGAGAGTAAGATTGGAGAGATGGGATAAAGGCGAGCGAGATTTGGGAGAGAGTGAAGAGATGTTAGAGAGAGGGCGAATAGAGTCTACACAAGTTGTATTTGATGAAAATAGGTTATATGAACGAATACAACCTAACATATACAAGTTGATACATGTTGTATTCGATACATAAATATTGATAAAGAGAGCCGAGAGGAGATACTAGAGAAAGGACAAATACATGTTAATATAGGTTATATTCAACGAAATACAAGTTGTATCAATGAATAAATAGGTTGTATTTGATACATGTTGATACAACTGTATCATTTGTATTCATTCTCTGTTGTATCACTTGTATTCATTCGCAATATACAACAACATCAACTCTTTTTATCTTGTTTGATATACATACTAAACTTTTGAAATTAATATGAAGTAATAATCTTGTGTAAAATTTAATTTATGTAACTACCCTGTCATGACTCATGTATTTCATTTTATGTCACAATGTAAGCAATATATGTGAAGGAAGAAGACATAGCCACATACACTATCAAAGCAGTAGATGATCCAAGAACTTTGAATACAACTCTTCACATAAGACCTCCTGCCAATATTTTGTCCTTCAATGAGATAGTGTCCTTGTGGGAAAAAAAGATTGGCAAGACACTTGACAAGTCGTATCTTCCAGAGGAAAATATTCTCCACATGATACAAGGTAAAGTATCCTGTTTTAATTTGTATGACATAATTTATTATACTCTGTGTCAAACAAATTGAAATAATTAAAGGAGTATCTTTTTCTCCTCCTTTAAGAAGCTCCCACCCTGGCCTTTTAGCTCCGATCCCTTGGTGACTCAAACTCACAACCTTAAGATTGATGGTAAAGGGTGCTTACCATTGGAGAAACTTTCCATTATCTGTAAAAAGCAACAACAACATATCCGATACAATCCCACAAAGAAAATCAATAGGAAATTCAAAAAAGAAAAAAAGAAAGGTTAATACATCGTCAATCTCTTATACTTGTCTACAAATTTCATTTAGCCACTTGAACTATGATTTGTTTCACTTGATGAGCACCTAAACACATGATAAATTAAGTGCAACATTTTCGGTTCAAATTTTAATTATTATCTTTCACGCGTGTTCTTAAGTGTCCATTGTGTAGATAATTAACCACTCAATATATGTCACCTCCTTAATCTAATTATGCATGCATGCATGTTGGTCTCAATAAGCCATAAGATCTCAGACATATTCTAATTGAGGTTGATATGTATAATTAAAAATAATAATTATATTATATAATTAATTTGACTATCTAATAAGCGTTCAAGAATTTTAAAAAATTCCAAATTATAATTAATTTGATTAAAAAGGTCTAATTAGAACACTGTCTTAAAATAAATTTAGCACATGGTACAAACTAATGGCTTTGATATTTCTATCTTGCACTTTTTAGAACAACACTTCAAATGGTAACAACTACTTAAGCACAAATTATTAATTGATGTTCAGACTTTTAACTTCGCCCCTTTCGACTTTTTTTTTTTAAAAAAACTTGTTTTGCAGAGGGACCTGATCTTCCATCAAGAGTCAATTTGGCCATATGCCATTCAGTATTTGTTAAAGGAGATTCTACAACAAACTTTGAGGTTGATCCTACTATAGGAGTTGAAGCCACAGAGCTTTACCCAGAAGTGAAATACACTACTGTTAATGACTACTACAATAAATTTGTCTAGATTGTGTATAACAATATAATTAAGTTTGTTAAGTCGTGGGTTGATCAGAAATAACTTCTCTTCAGACTTTATTTATCAAATTATATTAAGTATGTTATTGTTATGTAATTTGTATTATATTGTTGGATATTTTCTTGTTATGTATCTAATGACTATTTTATCTTAAGGCATAATACATAGTCAACTCATTAAACTTGGCAACATATTTTATTTACATATATAAAAAAATATGGTTTGTTTTAATTGTATCTGAACACATTATAAAGTGTTTCAATTAGTCACTTTTGATTCACATTTTGGAAGTCTTTTGGGTGTGTGCAAAGCGTGTAAGATTAAATACTTAATACATAATATCAAGATCTTGAACACGATAATCTTACTTAGAGATCATTAGGAGCACATACCTGATGAGAAAGACATAATCACAGAGAGAAGCGGAAGCGTTAGTCGTAAATTGGCTTCTACCTCCTTGCCCTAACTTTATGTTACCACAACCGTCAGCGATGGAATTAATGTAGAGAATATATGGTAACCCTAATGGGTGGAGGGAGGACCAATTTATAGAGGTTATGACTTAATCTGGTACGTCCATCAAGTAACCAATGTACGAACGAGATCTATTCCTTATTAAATATTATTTATGGTATTACTTGGATTCCAAGTAAACTTGGGTCATAAGTAAGAAATAATTAATAATAATTAATAATAATTCTTACATTCTCCCACTTGGCCCAATGACTATATAATATTAATATTTAATAAACATTAGTTGCGCGTCTAATAAATCTCTTCTATAATGTCCATCATAAATACCACAATATAACTAACTACTAATGCGAGTTATGGCGGTTGTACATAAATTTTAAGCTACATATTTCCTTCCATATACTACTGCATTAGCAACTTATCATACTAGGTTCATAAGCTATAAAAACATATAACATTTTATGGTCCACAATAATGTCTCACAGAGACTTATCTTGTGATATCTCAAACAATAATGCGTACACCAATATGAGAAACAAGAAATTCATTAATGCATATCAGAAACACATAATTTGAGCTCAGAGTGTAAAAATATCATAAGTGCATCAATCATAAGTACAACCAAGACCCATTCTTTGAACATGTTCTTTAAATGTCTTTGGTTGTAAGCCTTTTGTTAACGGATCTGCAATCATGAGATCAGTTCTAATATTCTCAAGTAACACTCTTTGTTTCTGAACTTCTTACTTAACGATAAAGTACTTTAATTTCATATGTTTGGCACCTTTGGAGTACTTATCGTTCTTGGAAAAGAATACTGCTGCAGCATTATCACAATAAATTTTTAGCGGCTTGGTAATGGTGTCGACAACCCCAAGTCCTGAAAATAAAGTTCTGCAGCCATAATGCATGAATTGTGGTTTCACAACATGCCACAAATGTTCTTTGCAGTTTTTTTTTTAGTGATAAATTTCAGGATTACTTTGATATCTTCCTAGCATTCCAACCAAAAGGATAATATACGGTCTTGTGCAAGTTTGAACATACATCAAACTT
This sequence comes from Solanum chiquidenum, assembly GCA_029582725.1. Classification (NCBI taxonomy): domain Eukaryota; kingdom Viridiplantae; phylum Streptophyta; class Magnoliopsida; order Solanales; family Solanaceae; genus Solanum; species Solanum chiquidenum. The sequence goes on along the minus strand of JAJOOS010017333.1, from coordinate 486 downwards.
CCAAAAATAGAAGATAAGGAATTATTTCATTTCTTTTCATTCTACATCATTTTTTGGGCATTGCATGAGATTAAATTTGTCCCCTTTTTGAATAGGAACTATTATTGCTGAACAATTGTTCATGTTAAATCTCTCTAGAACTTTTTCGATATAGCCTTTTGAGACAGTACCAATAATCCTTGTGATCTATCACGGAATATTTCTACCCCTATCACATAGGATGTCTCACCCATATTTTTTCATTTTAAAGTTCATAGAGAGAAAGTCTTTCGTCTCACGCAATATGCCTAAATCATTAGCAGCAAGTAAAATGTCATCAACATATAGTACTAAAAATATAAACTTACTCCCACTAATCTTTTGATATATACACCGATCAACGATAATCTCCTTAAATCCAAAAGATGTTATGGTATCATTAAACTTTATATACCATTGTCGTGAGGCTTGTTTGAGTCCATATATTGACTTCTTTAGTTTACACAC
>JAJOOS010017332.1:0-18835 GCA_029582725.1 Solanum chiquidenum | reverse complement strand
AACAATAGTTACCACTCTAGCACCCAAATGGATATTTATGAAGCTCTTTATGGAAGAATATGAAGATCTCCTATTGGATGGTTTGAAGTTGGTGAAGCTGGGTTGATAGGACCAGATTTAGTTCATCAAGCTATGGAGAAGTTGAAAGTGATTCAAGAAGGGTTGAGGATGGCGCAGAGTCGTCAGGAATCCTACACTGATGTTAGGAGAAGGGAGTTAGAATTTGACGTAGATGGTTGGGTGTATTTAAAGGTTTCACCCATGAAAGCCGTTATGAGATTTGGTAAGAAGGGAAAACTTAGTCCTTGGTATATTGGCCTTACAGAATATCCAAGAAGATTGAAAATGTAGCTTATGAATTAGAGCTACCATAAGAATTAGCAGCAGTCCATCCGGTGTTCCACATCTCCACATTGGAAATGTGTATGGGCGATCCTGTATTGATCATACCAACCGAAGATATTGGGATCAAGGATAGCTTATCTTATGAGGAGATTCCACTTCAAATTTTAGATCACCAAGTTCGCAAGTTGAGAACAAATGAGGTAGCATCAGTCAAAATTCTTTGGAGGAATCAGTTTGTTGAGAAAGCTACTTGGAAAGCTGAGGAAGATATGAAGAAGAGATATCCACATCTCTTCGAATCTGGAAAAGTTCCAAATTAAGGTAGTAATCCTTTTCTTGGCTTTTATTTATAGCATTAGCATGTTGTAATTCCATTGCTTGGTGGGTGTTTGAGATTAGTGTTAATGTTACACCCTTGTCCTAGTAAGAGTAATCTCATTCGAGGAAGAATGTTCCCAAGGGGGAGATATTGTAACATCTTGAAAATTTAAAGAACTAGAAAGATCTAGAATTAGAAAGAGTGATTCTTGGAAATAATAAAAAATCTGGAAAATTGGTTAAGTTATGTTAAGTTTGAGTTGTTGGTCAATTTCCAATAACCATAAATCCTATCTTAGGATGATTTAGGTGTGTTTCCAGATATCGTAGGAAATATCTTGGAATAATCTTTCCAACCCCGCTGAGTTTATGCAATTCCGAGTTCGTATGAGTGAGTTATTGGAATTGGAAGTTTGGTTGTTCAAAATAGGAAAGTCCAATCCGGATTTTAGAAGGGAAGTATGGTCTTTTCACCACCCAATTAATTAATTTGTTTTTGGTAATATTTCTAAGGGTCTAAACTGAAGTTGGTCAGTTTACGCTTTTGAAATTAGAGTTAGGGTTGTTTGAGAAAGAACGGAAGAGGACAAGAAAGGAGAAAAGAGCCAAGATCGTCGTTCGTAAGGATTTCGCTTGTGGATTTTGTCAAGGGGTGATCCCTACAAGGTATGTGAGTCTTTCATAGTGTTGGGTTCATTCACCCATGCGCAAATCATTTTATTTCAGCCAAGGTTGTTCTAGAAAGTTAAAAGTTGATGAATCTTGAATGGTGTTCTTGAAATTGTCCTTCGTTCTAGAGTTAGGTTGAGATTTAGGAGTTCGTTGAGGTTAAAATATTGTTCCCTTGAGTTGTTTGAGTTAGATTCTGGTGTATACATACTGGGTATCTAAATCTAAAGGGAATTTGAGAGAAAAAAACCGATGTTAGGTGAATTAGGGTTAGAAAATGAAGAAGGAACAAGTCGGGCAGAAGCTGGGTACCAGGTCCGTGTCGCGGACCTTTTCCTTAGAAGTGTAAATTTCCCTTCGCGTCGCGGAGAGGTCACAGACCTCTCTGCCTCACAAATTATTTTCACGACCAAAAGTTTAATACACTTTCGTGTCGCGGACTGGTTTCCAGGCAGTGATTTGTTGATCATTTTTCATGTTTAGCTATCTAAAATCATTCCTAAACATCATGACATCTTTCCTATCACACACCATAAACATTGAATCCATAATTCAATTCAAGGAAAGTTAAGATTCAAGTCAACAGAAGTTAAGAGTCAAGTCAAGAGAAGTTCATAGAGTCTTCCAAGAGTCTTTTACAAATGTTTTAACTTTGATTTAAGACTTGAGTTTTGAGTTCAGTAAAGAGTAAAGTTTGAAATTCATTTCTTTAAAAGAGTATTTCGGGACAATGTATTTCCAAAGAGTAAAATGTTTTCACATTTAAAGAAGAAAGGAAACCTTGATTTCCAAAAGAGCCTTTGAGCTAGATTTTGATTAAAGAGCCTTTGAGCTAGTTTTTCAGTAAAGAGCTTTTGAGCTAGTTTTTTCAGTAAAGAGCCTCTGAGCTAGTTTTTCAGTAAAGTGCCTTTGAGCTAGTTTTTTTAATGAAAGAGTAAATGCTTTCAGAATCAAGCAAGAGAGGAAACTGAGATTTCCAAGATAGTCTTTGAGCTAAGGTTTGAGGAATTCTCTCAAACCAGAAAAAAAAGTTATGTTTTTAAACATAAAGAACTAGTATATTTTGGGAGTAGTATTGAGAACCTCTATGGAGGAGAGTTCAGAAAACTCCGAGCCGCCATAAACCGTGTAGCCACCATGGATAGAAAAGGGTCATACTTTTTAGATGATTCCTTTAGTGCTTTTTAGCATAGACTAGTTGATCCACTTAGTAGTTCAGGTTCTATACTCATGGCAAGGTATAGGACGGCCCTGGCAGCGTGAGGCACAATGTTGTATCATCACGATAGCTCTTAAGTGATGGTTGTCGGTTAGAGAAACTGCCACAACAGTATTTTGTATTTTTATATACATCAGCGATATTGTATTTTCATATAAAAACAGAGTTCATATTGTATCTTTGCATACATAGAGAGTTATATTGTATTTCTAAATACATAGATTTGAAAACCATGTTTTAAAGTTTGTCTTTATACATCATTTATTTACACTACTTTATATTGAAAACAATTTAGTTCAGTTTAGTTGAGTTGTCATCAGGTTTATTTGTTCAGTTCCTTTCAAGCTTATGTCTTGTTTTAGAATTTCCCTCGCATACTCGTACATTCAATAAACTGATGCCATTTGTCCTGCATCTTATTATGATGTAGAAACAGGTAACTATGATCATCATCCAGCACACCGTTGATCTAGGTGATCATTTCAGAGTCTTGTGTTCTGCCTCATTGCTTTCCGGAGGATCCCTTTTATTGCTTTTAGTATTACTATCAGTTCATTTGGATGTCGTGGGGATTGTCCTAAAATCCATCTCAGTTGTTTTAGAGGCCTTATATATAGACAGTAAGTTAGTTCATTTGTATTTATTTGTTATTGACTAATGCTCAGTTTTGAGTTGCCACTTTGGCTAAGCTAAATGTTTATTTCTAAAAAATTATGAGTTTAGTTTGAGACAATTGAGTTATCTTGCATTTGAGTTCTTTTCTTAATGTGTAAAGTCTTCCGCTGAGTAAGTAAGTTAGGCCAAGGGCTCGGTTGGGGCCAACAAAGGTTCTCGAGTGCCGGCCACGTCCAGGGTGTAGGCTCGGGGAGTGACACCATCCATGGACCGTAGGAGGACCCAAAGTCCATCTTGCAGGTCCATGGTGTACAACATGTGACCCTCCCCCAGAAGTTATAAAAAAATATTCTAAGTGTCGACAAAAGACCGGACCCACGGACCATAGGTCAGACCACAGACCATGGTCTGTATCCGTGGACCAGACCCCTGTTTTCAACCCCCTGAACCCCATTGATGGTTGAGCAGATAGACTGTCAGTCGGTTGATGGGCCGTCGATGACCCCGAAATATGACCTTCTTCTTAGTTAACATGGTCAATGGGAAAGCTATAGATAAAAATCCTTCAACAAATCTCTTGTTAAAACCGTCCAAACTCAAGAAACTCCTAATATCAGTTGGAGAGATGGGTCTGGCCAGTGCTGAACTACCTCAATTTTTTGAGAATCCACTCAGATTCCTTCTATAGATACTATATGACAAAAGAAAGCGACAGACTGTAACCATAATTCACATTTGTTGAACTTAGCAAATAATTGGCAATCTTGGAGAGTCTGCAGAAAAACTCTCAGATAAGTCACATGCTCTTCCTCACTTCGAGAATAAATGAGGATATCATCAATAAAAATGATGATGAACAAGTCAAAATACTATTTGAACACCTTGTTCATTAAATCCAAGAAAGCTGAGGAGCATTTGTTAGTCCAAAAGACATAACTACAAATTCATAGTGACCATACCAAGTTCTAAATGATGTCTTCAAAATGTCACTAGAAGGATCTGAGGTCTATCTTAGAAAAGAAACTATCACCCTGAAGTTGGTCGAACATGTCATCAATCCTGAGAATGGGATACTTATTCTTGATCGTGACTTTGTTCAACTGCCAATAGCCAATGCACATTCTGAGAGAACCATCTTTCTTTTTCACAAACAAGCTGGAGCACCCCATGAAGATAAAACCATGATGAAACCCTTATCTAGAAGGTGTTTCAACTTTTCCTTCAATTTCTTAAGCTCGACCGGAGCCATTCTGTACGGAGGAATCAAAATCAGTTGGTTATCTAGGAGAAGATCTATTCTCAAGTCGATTTCCCTTTGGGGAGGTACTTTGAGAAGATCTTCTGGGAACACTTCTTGAAACTCATTTACTACTAGGACTAACTCAAGAGGTTGGGTTTTGTAATTTTGAATCCTTAACTCAAACAAGATGATAGACATACCCTTTGGAGATCATTTTTCTGGCCTTATGTTAGGAGATAATCGACACATCGATAGTGAGCTACTACATCTTCCATTCTAGGAATGGCTCGTTTGGAAACTGAAACTAAACGATTCTAGTTCTACAATCAACTGAGGCATAACATGAATGTAACAAATCCAAGCCTAGAGTAATATCAAAATCTACCATTTCTAACTCTACAATGTCTTTTGAGGTGACTTTTTGAGAAACTAGGACATGGAAATTTTTGTATACCCATTTAGCTATAACTGATTCACCAACTGGAGTAGAGTAAGAAAGGTTTTGAGAGAGTTTCTGGACTCACACTGAAATTTACTGCTATATAGGAAGTTAGAAAAGACAGTGTAGCCCCTAGATTTAATAATGCGTAAACATCAAAATGAAAGACTCGTCACATACCAATGACCATATATGAAGAATCTTTCTGGTCCTATCGAGCCTGGATAGCATACAACCTTTTCTGGCGTTGACCGCCATCTTTACCAGACAAAGCACGCTGCCGAGTTGGGCGACCTACTGGTGTTGCTAGGGCTGTAGACTGAGACCCGTCGTTATTACTTCATTGCCTCTACCGATATGAATGGCAATCCCTCAACCTATGGCCGTACTGACAACACCCAAAGTACCCTTCCTTGCCTACAAGACACTTGCTCGGATGGTTCTTACATCACTTTAGATAAGTTGGGAAGGTCTTGTTACCAGAAGCACTCCCTTGAGACCTAGAGCATGATACCCTGCCTTTCTGATCCTGTCGAAGCCTAGGGAATGGATCACTAGCTGATGGGGTTATAGACCTCTGCTGAAATTGTGAACAATTCCCACAGTCCGACTATTGCTGTGAGTATTTCATAATTTCATGTTCTGGCCTTTTTGTTATCCTTAGCCAATTCCCTAAGCTTATCTCCCTCAACTTGTTGAGCATGAGTCATTAGTCTTGAGATATATATATCCCCTAGTAGCAAAGCATTCCTGCACTCAGTCTTTACCAGATCGGATACCCCAAATATGAACTTACTCATTTGTGCCCTTGAATCGGCAGCCATGTATGGAGCATACCTAGAGAGCTGGTTAAACTTCACCTTGTACACTTGGACCGACATTTACCCCTCTTCAAGTGCATAAACTCTTGTGCCTTAGCTTCTCTCAATTCACTTAGGAAGAACCAGTCTAGGAAAGCTCTAGTAAAACAATCCCAAGTCATAGGAGTTGTATCTGTATCCATGTTGTCTTTCCACTGAGTGAACAAGATATGAGCCACATCCTCAAGTTGATAGGATGCTAACTTGACACTCTCACTGCTAGTCACTTGCATTACCCCAAGAATCTTTTTAACCTCATCAATGAAGTTCTATGGGTCGTCAAACCTTTGACTCTAGAAGTTCAGGCAGATTCATCCGAACAAAGTCTCAAACCCTACATGCGGATGATCCACCATTCATAGTTGCAGGGATTGTGGCATGCTGATTGTTCTAATTGGCCACAATCTGAGCCTAGAGCTAGATCGCATTCCAAAATTCTACATTCGTAACCTCATGGTTTGGGACTGGAGGAACTGTGTTAGCATTGTGTGCATTAGCATTCATATGTTCGCTCAACGAGGAGGCATAATCTGAAATACATAACGATGGATTAGAAAGGAGAAGTTTGATCATAACCACACACAATAAGAATAGCAAGGAAAGTGAAGTTTTTCTCAAAACACTTTGAAGCCTCCCCTTTATAGATAGGGCGCGCTTCACACCAATGAAAAAGACTCTACTTAGTGCGGATTTTAGACATCCTAGGACTGTCAAATGTAATTCTCTGATATCAAGTTTCTCACGCCCCGAGGCTACCCCCTTGACGTATCATGGGGACCCCTAGGGTCATGAGTGACCCCAAGCTAACCTTGTGTCTGGCATATATGAACCATACTGAGAATAACTGAATAAGACATGTACTATGTAGAAACTAAAACAATGGATAACTGAAAGTGGGGAAAACAAAACTAGTCTGAATATATAAAACATACTAAGAGTTTAATAATAACTAAAAGATAAACTCATCAACTCAAGTTGATTCTATTACTATGTCTGAAAATCCTCTAACTGAGTTGACTTGCTGGGAAATCCCCCTAATCTAACTCTAACAAAATTGAAATCTAAATATAAAGGCTAAAATGAAAGCATGTCGATTGTCCTCAAAATATGAGGTTTCACTGCTGAAGCTACTGATTGCGGACCGAGAATCGATCTAAAGCGCGATTTGGCTGCTCTCACCTGAACCTACATCATGAAAGGATGTAACACACAATATGCGTCAGAACTTGGAATGTAGTGACCATTCAGGATATATATACTAAGCTGAACGAATATATATAAGTTGAACGACGCATAACTGAGCAATGACATAAGCGGAGCAGGAATGTAAATGCTGAAACATTACTGAAATGCTAACTCAATGCAATGACCAAGTGCTAATCCTATACATGACATGTTACACTGAATATTGAAGTATATACTAAAAACCTGGTCAAATGCACTAGAAGTCGGACTGTGGGAGATACTATTAACCGACATAAACCATGTGGCTAAACGTGAAGTCTGATGTATATGCCTCATCGAGAGGACACAATATACCTTGTCAGGGGTACAAAGGCATAACTGACGTGATCACTAAATCTGATACACAATAGAGGAGAATTATAATATTCCTGCGGGGGCACGTAGTACTGGAACTATGAGGGTACGCTAAACCCTAGTCCAACTCGGTGCTAAGTCTACTCCCAACTAAATATGTCTACGACACAAATGTAACTGAAATGTTGAATTACTGAATAGATCAAATGCTGACATGCAATCTGAGAATGCAATATTTATATACTGATAATGTAACATTCAAAATCAAGAGCATGATTATCTATTCAGCAGACCTAGCAAGTATAATTCATGAACTAAGAGAATATATACAACTAGGGTTCTGAGTTTCATACAAGGAATTAAACAAGATTTCGAAGAAACATGTTATTTCGATTTAGGATACTACAACAACTAAATCACAATAAATATCCAAGTTTTTAGAAACCCTAGGTCCAAACAAGATATGGAGAATCTAGGAACTTACTCAATTCTAGAAACCTAGTGCATGAAAGGAACCCACTAGTGAAATTCCACATACATGGTGACTAAATCTATGGAGAAATCATTTGAATTTTGGGGATGAACTTTGAAAAACACTGTTTCTTGTTCTTGGGAGGTTTGATCGACTTTTCCTCTTTTTTTTGCTCCAAGTTTGGATGATTTTCAGAGAATGAGGGTTCTAGGTATGTCTGACTAAGTTATTAGTCTTTAATTGAGTAAAACGACATAGTTCAAGTGCCCAACGCATAGGTGAAAGGACCAAAATGACTATGACTTAAATTTGACGAGTGACGGGCGTCGTTTGACATACTAACCGTCGTTAGGAGTCATTGTTCATGCTCTGCCCGACATGGCTTCACTAAAATGAGAATAACATTTTACTCTGAGCTTGGATTTTAGCAAACTCGGTGGCATTGGAAAGAGGATTCAATTATCTTTCATTTGATAGGTCATGGGCCACCTATTTCATTTTGTTCTAAAATATATGACCATTTGAAGTTGACCTTACAACACTTTTCCTATAATTGGCTGCTGACCCTCACCTACTATCTGTAGTTCTAACCACGGACCGTACTGGTTGATCGTGGGTGGGATTAGAGACCATAAAACACTAGACCACAATGATTGAACCATCCTACGGTCCATGAGTCAATCAACGGACCGTGGGTCACGACCATAGGTGTCATCTTTAGATTCTGAAATTCTCCTATGTATGGTACTGAACCACGAGACCCGACCTACGGTCTTTGGTTCTACTTACAGTCCATGATTGGTTTCGGTTGGTTTTGAGACCAAATTCTGGAAAAATGCATTTTTCTAATTCTTGAATCCAAGGAATTACAACTAATTTTATTGAGCATATTCTTTACAATCTAAAGAAAAAGTATATTGTATAAATGCATAACGAATAAAAAGGTGTAGCTGAAACTACACTAATTGGCTCAGGTTGATTAGTTGGAGAGAGAGCAAAAAGTGCAGCCTGCACAAGCTGGCTTGATCCAGTGCCAATAACAATATAATGATCATCCACAATTGCATTTACAACTACATTGTGCATCCTCTTAATTTTTTCCTCTGGTTCTGACTCCACAAACCAACGCAAGCTCTTACCATTAGGAAAATAACTCAATGACTCATCACCATTGAATGTTATGTCACATTTGTTCCCCATTTTTCTCCAATATGACTCATGCATTGTTGTATTACCACTATACACATATTATTGTATGAAAATGGGCCTAATCTTGAGAGAGATTTAATCAATCTCAAGAGCAAGCTAGTTCATTAGGGAAGGATTCTATAAGGACGCAATGATTTGCATGCCTGATCTTTTCTAAGGCCACATTTATTATTTAGTGTTCCTTTAAAGTTCTTAGATAAATTATTTTTTATAGATAAATTTAGTCCAGTAGACTATCCAAAGACATAATTTAAACCATCGCCTGAAAAATGCCATTGGAGAAAATTATCTCGTTCTAACACATAATACCCCATGACATTTGGAGGGCACCAAATATAATAGAGAGATCAACATTGATTAAATCGAAATTGGTGTTTCATATATAAAAAATTGACTCATGAGGAGTAGTCATATAATATAACTCATATGAAACATTCTAAGAAAATAAAAATAAAATTGTAAATAATACTCACTGATCTAGATTAATAGTGGTGGAAGTGTCTCTATAGTATCATTTTCTGGAGTTGCACAAGGGACTTTTTTCATTTCTTTCTAAATTCTTAAATTAGTCACAAATAAAGTTATGATAGAAGAAGACAGACTTGGGGTCAATATATAGGGAAGGATTCAAGTCTAATCTTTTCATCTATAGAAAGGAAATTATGTGTGAATGTTGAGTTGAAAAATGTATGAATGGAAAATGAAAAGTTATATAAATGGAATATGAAAAGTTATATCAATGGAAAGTAAAGAGTTATAACTTTTATGAATAGTTGTGATTTTTATGAAAAGTTGACTTTTCTGAAGAGTTGTGACTTTTATGGAAAATTGTGACTTTTCCGTAAGGTTATAACTTTTAAGAAGGGTTATGACTTTTGACTTTTCCCGAAGGGTTGTGACCCTTCCGATAAGGCACAATAAGCAATTGTCCACACAATAAGGACACACTGTGTCTAATATTTTGCACATATCTTAGTAATATAGGTTGAAACAATATTAAGAACATTATTATACTATTGAATTTTTTTGGTTCTAGTGATTGAGGAAAATAAATATACTTGTACATAGACCTTTGGTCTATCTTTAATCAACTAAATATTTTCGTCAAATCTAAATTGTAAATTTTTGCATATCAATGATCAATAAAAGAAAGATTAACAATATTTGTTTTACCAAACATACACATAATGAAAAAAACTCTAAAATATTTGGAGTGTGTTTGGTAGGGAGGAAATAATTTTAAGATTTTCTTATGTTCAGGTTGGTCAAAATCTTTGAAAAATATTTTTCTGGGAAATTAGATCCCTTAAATTATGATGAACTGGCTTCCACAATATAAGTACAAAAAAACAAGTCCAATAAGTGGCATTCCACATTGATTGTCTCCTCTCTCCCTCCAACTCAAACACACCTCCTTTTCACCCTACCCTCATAGACTCCATCCCCACCCCTCATAGTATTTGTGTCTAGATTATGTATAAATAATTTTAGGATAATATTTTGGCATACCTACCTCACACAGGATCAAAATTACAAGTAAGAAATCTACTTATTTTGTAAGAAACATTTTCCTTGGTATACTAAATTTGGTCTTTCCTTACAATTTTTTGTTGCATGTCTACATTTAAAAATTAGAGTGCCCTATTCTCATACGTAGATATCTAGTCTATAATTAATAAACTATATATTTTCGAAAAATATAAATTGTAACTTTTTGTACATCATTAATCAATGAAAATAAGATTTTAACTTATAAAATATTTATATATTTTCAATCTAAGGTCTGATGTTTGTCTTTCATTTTTAACATTGCTCAAGGCCATAAGCCTATCTATCATGCGAGGACATAAAGAGGAAGAAGACCTGTTGGTTCAAGATAATCCTTATTTTCTTGTTCCAATAATATAGGCCATAAATTTCATGATCCAAAAATGGACGTGATGACACACGTCTATTCCCACCAAGACAATTCAGTTTCCAATTCACCAACATGAAAGAAATACGGAAAGTAAAACAAGAATAACATAAAAAAATAATACATAGTCATTCTAATATAACCTCTCTCATACCCCGAATCTACACCCTGGACGTGGCCACCACTCAATAACCATCATTGTTCCCCAAGCGAACCCTTGGCCTAGCTCAATACTCAGTGGAAGACTTACTCAACAATATAGGAATTCAAATGCAGTTATTAAATCATAAGATCTCGTTAATAAAGTAGTTTAACTCAAATCATGTGAAATACTAAAATAAACATAATTATTCAACTCAAAGTCTTTAAAACATCAATAAGGGAAATGGGAAAAAGACTCCTTAACTACTACTATCTATGAAGCCTCTAAATAACATGATGGATGTAGGGACAAGACACACGACAACCTAACAAGAAAAAATCCATAATGTAAAGCCCTTCGGAAAGCAAGGAGGCTCACAAAAGCTAACTGGAATGCAAGGGGATCAACGAAGTGCATGTTGATGACCCTGAACACATATATCTGCATCATGAAAAGATCTAGATCGAATGACATAGTTATATTGAATGTACGAGCATGAAAAGGGAAAATTGAAACATATGTAAATATAGTTGAACTAATTGAAAGGGAAGACATACTCACCTCAACTCAACTCAACTCATTATAAAAGCAACGGAAAAAGAATGTAATGTATAAAACTTTTAAAATTAGTAGATATCAACTCAATATGTATAAAAATGCTATGAACAAACTCTTAACTCTTATTTGGGATATTCTCTAACCTACAACAATCACTATGAGCTACCTGATAATATAGTGTCTTGCCCACGCGTCCAAAACTGTCCTATACCTTGTTGGGGTATATAACACCTAGACTAAGTGGATAAACTAAGCTATGCTTAAAACAAATAAGGAATTATCTAAAAAATATGACCCTTTACCCATGTTGACTTATATGGTTTATGAGAATTTTTGTTTTCTGAACTAATCCCCATATCAGTGCTCAATACTACTCCCAATAATATATATAACTCATTCTCATATGTTTTAAAACCATAACTTTCCATCAATTGGAGATAATTACTCAAAAGATCCTCTTAAAAGAGGTGATGCTCAAGAATCCTCCTAAACGCATTCAGAAATCAGTGTTTCTCTCGTTTTAAATGTAAAAGTATTACACTTGGGAATACTTAGTTCCCTTTATACTCATTTAAAACATATAAGTTAACTCTCCTCATTTTCATACTCATTTACCCAAGTCTTAAATAAAATTATATATGATTACAAAAAACTTCTCGAAATTACTGAAAAGAACTTTCTTGAAACTTTCCTCTTAATTATACTTTGATATGGAATGTGAATTTAAGAGCTATGATTAGGATATATGCTCTCTCAATGATTAATGAAGGCTTAGATACTTAGTAATAAGAAGAGAGCGATGACTCGAACTAAAAAGGATTGGTACGACGTGGAGGAGGATTTAACTTTTGGTTGCGACTTTAATTTCTAGACAGAGGACTATGTATCATCTCCGCGACGCGGAGATGGGGTGTGTATCAGAAGACCGAATGGATTGAATTTTTAAAACACCTTCACGATGCGGACCTGTGCACATATTTTTGTCCGATCATTTCTTCTTCTCCAAAACTCTATTGAATTCATACCTAATGCAATTCCATGGTCCAATTTCAATAAATTTCATAAACCCAGAACAATTTCAATGAAACCCACACAAAATCTATCTAGTGACTCAACACATTTCAAAACCCTCACCTCAAAAACTCAAAGATCTCCATTGTCAACTAAAACTCAAGAAACTTCTTAAGAACTCAATAAATCAACTTCAAGAACAAATTCATGGGTAAAATTTTACACAATTGGTGTGAACAAACCCAACACTATGAAAGCTTACATACCTTGAAAGAACTAAGTTCTTGGCGATTTCCTTAAATTTCATGATCAACTCGTAAAACCTTCTATTTTCTCTTATTGAACCTTGCCCTAACTTTCTAGACGTTTAAGAATAAATGAAAATTGATGTCAATCAGTTTAGACCCCTATATTGGTGAGAATAATGCTTAAGCTTAGTGGGGGTAAGGAAAAGACCAAAATACCCCTTTTAAAAATGGATGAAATGCCTTAATTAGAGAGGCTTCACACAAATAGGCATAACTCCTTCATCCGAGCTTGAAATTTAGCAAACTTGGCGGCGTTGGAAAGATGCTTCAAAGACCTTCGATTTGATACCTTATGGGCCATCTAATTCTTTATGTGCGGAAAGTGATGGTCGTTTGAAGTTGGCCCAAACTAAAAATTGACTGAAATCTAAGGTGTTACAATATCTCCCCCTTGGGAACATTCGTCCTCGAATGAGATCATACTATGAAGAACAGGGGTGGAAAATATCCAACTATCCCAATTTCAACACACAGTGAGTAATCAAATATAAACTTAATGTGGCAACTGGAATAATACTTGACAGAGAGTTATTTTCTTAGTTTGGAATTTCTTCAAAAGCAAAGAGATGTGGACATATCTTCTTCTTATCCTCCTTAGGCTCCCAAGTAGCTTCCTCAACAAATTGATTTCTCCATAAGACCTTGACTAATTCAACCTCCTTGGTCCTCAAGTTGTGAACCTGATGATCAAGAATCTTAACGATACATCCTCATTATATAGGTTTTCCTTAATACTGATATTCTCAGGAGGTATAATAAGTAAAGGATCACCCATATACTTCTTCAACATTTGAAATGTGGAATACTGGATGGATTGCTGCTAACTCTGACAGTAGGTCCAACTCATAAGATACATTTCAAATTCTCTTTGATATTATGTAAAGACCAATATACCGGGGACTGAGCTTTCCCTTCTTGACAAATCTCATATTACCCTTCATGGGTGAAACCTTCAAATAAACCCAATCATCCACCTCAAACTCTAAGTCCCTTCTCCTAACATCTATATAGGATTTCTCAGGACTTTGTGATGTATTTAACATTTTGTAAATAATCTTCTCCTTCTCCATGGATTGATGAACCAAATCTAGTCCTATTAACTCAGCTTCACCAACCTTGAACCAACCAATAGGAGATCTACATCTTCTCCCATAAAGAGCCTCGTAAGGAGCCATTTGTTAACTAAATTGATTGATATAATTGTAAGCAAACTCTATGAGAGGTAAGTGATCATTCCAATTACCTTTTAAATCAATCACTCATGCCCTCAACATATTTTTGAAAGTCTAAATCATTTACTCCACTTGACCATCAGTTTGAGGATGAAAAGAAGTATTTACCTTCCAACCCAAATCTTTCTGGAAAGACTTCCAAAACTGAGCTGGGAATTATGCACCTCTATCTGAAATGATAGACATAAGAACACCATGAAGTTGATTGATCTCTTGAATATATAACCTGGCGCTAAATTGATAGTCTTTACCAGCAAGAAATGGGATGATTTAGTCATCCAATCTATAATCACCCAAATCAAATCATAATTCATGTGAGATTGCGGCAAACAAGTAATGGAATCTATATTAATTAATCATCTCCCACTTCCATTTCGGGATATCTATATTTTGAGCCACGCACCCGGGCCTTTGGTGCTCTACCTTGAACTGTTGGAAATTTGGGCATTTAGAAACGAACTCTGCAATACACCTCTTCATACCACTGCACCAATAGACTACTCTCAAGTCACGGTATATCTTTGTAGAATTGGGATAAATTGAATATCTATAACTATGAGCTTCTTTCATTATCCTCTCTTGGTGTTTATCCACCCTTGGTACACACAACCTACCTTGATATCTCAACACACTATCTTCTCCTTGTTCAAAATCCATTAATTTATCCATATGAGCATTTGATTTTAGTTCAAATAAAATAAGGTCTTGGTCTTGTTTCACCTTCACCTCAGATACTTGTAATGATTGGGCTCCATTCACCACCACTTAACCTTCATTGTAATCTAGCCACCTGACTCCCAACCGTGCAAGTCTGTGCACATCTTTGGCCAATTTTTCCTTGCCCTCTTAAACATGGATGGTACTTCCCATAGAAACCTACTCAAAGCATCATCAACAACATTATCCTTACTTGGGTGATAGAGGATTGGCATAACCCAAGGTTACACCCTAGATGTAACATGGCATATAGGACCTCGAGGGACCCCATACAAGCAACTTAACATTCATAACATAGGAAATAGAAAAATAGAAGTAAAACAACATTTCAAGTCCAATTGTTTTATAAAAGAAAAGTGGAAGTCTAAAACACTTGTCTCAATAGCCATATAATACAATAGAATGAAATTGGTTCTAACCCATACATCATGTCCAAAACTGAAAATAAGAAAGAAAACTGAAAAAATAGAATTCTTCCTTGAAGCATGATGACTTACCAAAGCTCGGTAATCTTCAAATCAACTACTAGCCATGAAACGGAGAAACCCGACTGTCGGACACTACATTTGGGGTAATATAGGCAAGAGTATGCGTTAGTACAAAACAATGTACCAAGTATGATAGCTATGCATAAAACATTTAAAGTATGCTAAAAGAGGACATTTCATGACATGCAATTGACCAAGCTAAAACATGATATAAAAGGGTTAGAAAACATAAGTCATAAAACATAATTAATGCAAGCTAACATTATTTGAAAACTTTGAACACATATGAGATGCTTCTTGAAGTAACCTTAGTTAATTATTAATGTGGGAATTAGCCTTAACCGACATAGAGACCATGTGAGCTATAACATGATCCCGTGATGTCTCCCACACCGAAAAGGGTTTTCCTACTTGACAAGGCAAGGACCATGAACTTCTAGCTTAGGTGGATCCACTATCTAATGTCTATCTATACAATCATTCTCTGGTGGCACATAGGTAAGGGATAAGGAGATGTCTTCTAGAAATGCTGCCTCTACTAATATTCCATCTCAATATCCTCTTTGTGCTAAGCAAAATCCCACATAATAGTCATTTCTTACTTGTTCTTATTATCCATTGAAAGGCACATCATCTTCCCCATCAAAGCTAAGTCACAATCCATGGAAAAGTTTCATAAAATAACCAATCCAAGCTAAGTTTCATTAGGATAGCTCTAAATCTTTGATTCAATTAGGTGAGAAGACCTTTAACCTTAGAACCCTTTATTGTGTGAGAAAACCTTTCACATCATACTTTTTTGTGTTTCATGAGAAATCCTTTCAACAACACAACAACAAAATCATCATCGATACTTAAATCTCAAAGCATCCTTAAAACATATGCATAGGTTTCATAAGAATATACATAATTTACCTTTCAACGTTCAAAACCAACTTTCAATCATCAACATTTAGAAAACATGGGTTAGATATGTATTTCATCATAAATTCATGTAATTCTATCAATACATGCTTAATTTCGTAAAACATCTCCTTTCATAATCAAAATCCCACATCACATGATCATAACTTGAAAAACATAGGGGTTGCATGGGTTCATAGGTAAATCATCATAAAATCATAGTATTTCATCAATTCATGCATAAGAGATCATAATCCAATCATTCAAATAAATAATCAACAGAACCCATGACAATTGAAGAAAACCCTACCTCAATTTAGGGATTTCTAATTTTGAAAATAGAGGAATTGGGGAACTCCATGAATGGAAGGAATCCATGGATGAAAACTATCATACATTACTATCAAAAGTACACAATGACTCGAGGAATGGTGACTTGACCTTGATCCTAGCTTGAACCCTTTCTTCTTCTTCAAGTTCTAGAGAGAGAACTATTTTGGAGAGAAAGAACCCAATTTCTTTTAGTGATCTTGAGAGAATGATTTCTATTGGAAATTTGGGGGTTAAAATACTTATATAAGGGTCTTAGTGAAGGGTAAAACTATGTAGTATAAAGACAAAATAATTAGGAAAAGACCTAACTACCCCTGAACTTAACTAGCAGTTCATGACCCACGGACCCTAGTCGACGGACTGTGGACAAACCGACGGTCCGTCCTGCATGACCGTCAACTTAGGTCAGAAAGTGAATTTTGGCCACCAAACAACGAGCCACCGACAACGGACCATGGTTTGACCAACGGTTCGTTGGTCAGGCCGTGGTTCTGACCTTCGTGACTTACTAAGGTAGTGTCATCCATGGACCACACCTATGGTTCGTGGCCCCATCCACAGGCCGTGGGTGGCCCTCGTGGGTTGGCACCTACAACTTTTCAAACGTGCTATTTACCCTCTTTGGGATCCATGGTGTTAAAAGGATACCAGTGTCTTTGTCCTTGAGTAACTCTAACCACCTCCTTTGTCTGAGATTAAGCTCATTCTGGCTGAAAATATACTGAAGACTCTTGTGATCAGTGAAAACAACCATATGAACACCATAGAGATAGTGATGCCATATTTTCAAAGAAAATTCTACATTAGCAAACTCGAGATCATGAGTTTGGTAATTCTTTTCGTGAACCTTAAGTTGTACGGAGGAATAAGCTATAACCATACAGTTATGCATCAAAACACAATAAAACCCCTCGATAAACCATCTAAAATAACCAGCCAATCCCAAGAAACTTTTTATATCAGTTAGAGATGTGGTTATCTGCCAATTCTATAGTGCATCAATATTTTGACCGTCAACTCGAATCCCTTCACCAGAAATAATATGGCATAAGAATGGCATAGAATCAAGACAAAAATAACACTTAGAAAATTTGTCATAACACTCCTTATCTTTGAGAGTTTGGAGGACTACCCTGAGATGGCTACCATGATCCTCCTCACTCTGTGAATAGATCATAATGTCATCAATAAACACGACAACAAACATGTCAAGATATGGCTTAAACACTATGTTCATATGGTCTATAAAATTTGTAGGAGTATTAGTCAAACAAAAAGACATAACAAGAAACTCATAATGACCATAACATGTACTGAATGTTGTCTTAGGGATGTGACTTTCCCTTACTCTCAACTGATGATAGCCAGATCTAAGGTCTATCTTAGAAAAGGAGGTGGCACCCTGAAGTTGGTCTAAAAGATCATCAATTCTAGGAATAGGATATTTATTATTATAGTGATCTTGTTCAACTGGCGGTAATCAATACACATCCTAAGAGAACCATATTTCTTGCTTAAATAAAAGACCGATACACCTAAATGTGAGACACTAGATCGAATAAAACCTTCATCAAGTAGATCTTCAACTGCTCTTTTAACACGGCTAGAGCCATTCTATATGGTAGAACAAAGATAGGTTGAGTATCGGGAAAAATTTCATCTGCAAAGACCTCTAGAAACTCACTCACAACTGGAACCGAATGAATCAGTGATGTCTCAACACTAGAGTCATTAACTCAGACTAAGTGATAGATGCCCCCCTTGGAGACTAGCTTTCTGGACTTATGGTACAAAATCAAACAACACTTAGGCACTGTTGAACTACTCTTCCTCTCTATAACATACTCATTAAGAAACAAAAACTTGACTACTCGAGTTCTACAATCAACTGAGGCATAGAAAGCATGAAACCAGTCCATACCTACAGTAATATTAAATTCCACCATATCTAGCTCAACTAAGCAAGTCATGGTGTCTTTGTGATTGACAAAGATGACACAATCATGATAAACTCTCTCAGCTAGAATAGACTCACCAACGGGTGTAGAAACACTAAAGGGATCAAAAAGTCATTCGAGAAGCATATCAAACTTAATAGCAATATACATATTCATAAAAGATAGACCCGCACCTGGGTCAAGTAATGCATACACATCAAAAGTAAAGATTTTGATCATACCAGTGAGAACATTTGGTGAATTCTCTTGCTTTTGTCGTATGGTGATAGCATACAAATGGTTTGCTCCTCCACCTATCCCTGAAGTAGCTCCTCTAGGTGAAGCTCTATCTGTCGGAGCCGCTGA
>JAJOOS010017331.1:0-13199 GCA_029582725.1 Solanum chiquidenum | reverse complement strand
AACATGAACTTCACTTTCTTGAACTCAATTCTTGAAAGAGTGTCATTAAGGCTACCATTACTATTCTATGCAGCAACATGGACAACTATTTTGACGATAATCGTAGCTGTGGCATCATTTTCTCCAGAATTTGCCTTTGTTTCCGCGATAACACCTTCTTCTTCCTTCTCTCAAGCTTGTCATCATCATAATCGTAACGAAAATGGATATGTAAGAATACCATTGGATCTTCCATTAGAGGTTTTTTGTTTCCCTTCTCAAGTTTTTAAAAGATCTCAAATGGATTTAATTGTTCCACCTATTTTTGCTGCTACTATTGTGGCTGTATCTGCTTATGTTGTTAAAGCTTTAGCTTTATGGGAAGTTGATGATCAACATAATCAATTTTGACTTCTAGTTTTTGTGTAATATTACCAGTTATTATCTCAGAAAGTTATTCTTTCTTTTTTATTTCAATTTTTTTACTAAAGAAAGTGGACGTTCTGAGATAATTAGTATTAGTTTAGCGATCATATGAGAAATTAACTTTATTATGTAGTCGATCTCTAGTTTCTAATTTCTTGTTTTCTTTGGATGATGATGTTTGTTCATCGGAGTTTTCGATGGAAGTTGGGTATTATAGGTTCCATATCGATGAGTCAAATTCTGATGAAGGTCTTGTGGAAAATTAGCAATTTTTTGATATTAGGTGTAACGATTTATGTTTTGAAAGAAATTCTAATTAGGGAATTCAAAAAATACTATGTTAAAAAGTATATTTCTTCATTTATATATAGAATATTTGATAAATTATTATAAATTTACAAAAAATAAAAATAAAATTAACCTAGGTAGTACAATTTTATTCAATTGAACTCTTTTCTTAAATTTGAAAGTGTAATTTATCTTGAAATTAAATATTATAGCTTATTGTAAATAAAAAAAAATAATAGATTTGTTCTTCCTTTAGAACAGGTCCGATCCATTCATTTTTTTACTCACAATTTTTTTCGACCTTTTTTTCTATGATGAGATATTCAATATGATATTTAACCTTCACGCACAAAGTAGAATATATTACTTGTCTACGTGGCATCCTTAAAATTCAGAAATTTACTTTTCTATTTTTTTTCGTACTTTTAGGCTTTTTATCCTTATTTTATTTTTATCTTTAAATTCGTTTCTTCAATTTGCGTGTTTCTTCTGACTGTTATATCACTTCGGTTGCATCTCTTTAGGAACTACCTATAAAATCTAGACAAATCATATCCGTTATTGTATTTTCTTCTTCGTGACAAATGTCATCTCTACTTTCTGCGAAATTTCGTTAATTTCTTGGAAGTCTACCTTGGATTTTCATTAAAAAATAATAATGAAACAAAACTATCATTTTCTTGTAGTTTTTTCCTCCATTCAACATGTCAAAAGAAAAATTATTTCAATTGCTCAATTCTTAAACAACTGATCACAATCATGACAATATTTTGGTTCATGCCTACTTCTTTTTGTGGGCTTTTTCCTTCTATCATCACTTTGTCTGCAACTTATGTTAGTATTTTATTCAATGATCTATAAATCTTTTATTTTTTATGAATTTTTATTGAATTAATTTTGTGGTTTTGGTTATGAATTTTTTTAAAGCATTTTTGACGGAATCAAAATTAAGGAAGAGACAACAAAGAGAGAATAAATTTCACAACAATTTGATAAGGTACTTGTACCCATCTCAAAAATGTTGTAAAGTTTGGCCGATATGGAAAAACTGCAATCCTTCGAAAAAATAACAATTTTTTGAAAAGTCACAACCTATCGAAAAAGTCACAATCCTTCAATTTAAAAAAGTGTTTGCTTTTAATATATTTTATAATATAAATAAATATAAAATGAAATATTTTGTAGGATTCGGACTAAGCCTTTTGGTATTAGTAGTACTTATCTATAGTATGAAATATAGAATATGTGCTAAATTGGGTGTTAAGAAGAAGAATAAAAAACTTTGAAAATTTGTGGTTTAAAAATGTGAGAAAACTCCTCTATTTATAACCAACAAAGAGTAGTATGAACAAATTCTTATTGTGCCTTATCAGAAAAGTCACAACCCTTCAAAAAAGTCAAAAGTCTTTGGTAAAGTCTTTTTTTTCTCCAAAACATGTCTTGCTTATTAATAATATAATAATTACAAGAGAGGAGGGCATAAGGCCTAACACCTCTTCACACGGAGGAAAAGTCACAATCCTTCAAAAAAGTCACAACTCTTTGAAAAAGTAAAAACCCTTCGGAAAAATCACAACTCTTTGGAAAAGTCATAACCCGTTGGAAAAGTCACAATCCTTCGATGTGATATGTGATCTTTTAATATATTTTATATTATAATATAAATAAATATAAAATATGTACTAAATTGGGTGTTTTAAGAAGAAGAAAAGAAGAGAAAACTTAGAAATTCGCAGTTTAAAAATGTGAGGGAACTCCCCTATTTATAGTCAAGAAAGATAGTACGGGCATGTGCTTATTGTGCCTTATTATGAAAGACACAACTCTTTAGAAAAGATAACCCTTTAGAAAGTCACAACTCATCGAAAAAGTCACAACTCTTTAGAAAAGTCACAAATCTTAAGAAAAGTCACAACCTTTTATAATAGTCGCAACCCTTCTTAAAAGTCACAAATCTTTGAAAGTTCACAACTCATCGGAGAAGTCACAACTTTTTGAAAAGTCACAAGCTTTTGAAAAAGTCACAACTTTTTGAAAAAGTCTCAACCTTTTAATGTGAAATGGTGTATACTTTTAATATATTTTATGATATAAATATTTAAATAAATAAAATATAATATAAAAGATATACTAAATTGGTTGTTTTTAAGTTGGGGATAGTATAATAATTTAATATTCAAGTTAGGGAGTTCATGCTTTTAAGCTAATATAGATAAATAGATAGATAGATAGATAGATAGATAGATAGATAGATAGATACAGTAAAATCTCACTAAATTAACACTTGATAAATTAATAATATCTCTAAGATAATTTTTTCCTCCGATCCCGACTTGGGCCAATGGAAACAATTACTTAGTTCGATAAGATAATAAGATAATATATTTTCAGAAGACCCTTATATAAATATATAGTCCCATTAATATTATAAATTAATAATTCTTTAAAAGTACAAATATCTAAGACAATTTAGTAAAATGTGATTCTTTTGTGTTTTATTTTTTTGTGAAATTTTAAATCTAGTTGAAATTCATCTCTAACTTTTCTTATAGCATTCAAAAGTCCCGATGTTGTCTTTTCAAACCGCACTACAAAATTGTGAAAAATTCTAGATATAATAAGTGTTTTCTTATGCATAGTTGATTTCAAAGGTATTATATCATCTACAATTTCATAATCAACATTGTTTTTTATGGTATTCATAATTTCTTCTAAGTTTTAGACCTCTGAATATATGTATCATTTTCACCTAAAAAATCCAATAGGTTATTAACGTCAATTTTATTGCAGTAACCAAGATCATTAATCATGACCTCAAGTTCATGAATAACATTTTCACAAGTGGGGGCTAACATGAAAGTCCATGAATCCAAAATGAACCGTTGACCCTTCAAGGCTCCCTATACAGACCGTTTAGGGGTCCACGATCCTTTTAGGAAGGGTGGCCAACCGTCCAGGGCTGCCAAGGTGGGGGTCACCTGGACGGGACCCTAGACTGCCCGTGGTGGATTGCATGGTCCGTTTAGGGGTCCGTACAAGTCACCCATCAATTTTTAAGTTTTTGGTCAATTTTAAACAATCATATCTCTCAAAAATAATGAATCAGGTGGCCCATGACCTATCAAATTAAAGGACTTTGAGTCTTTTTTTCAACGCCACCAAGTTTGCCTCATTTCACGTTCAAAGTAAAAAATTATGTTCGTTTCAGTGAAACCATATCGGGCAGGTATAGCTTCACGACCAGCTATACGACTCTTAAAGTGTTTCATGGATCGTGAAGCCGTAAACGGTCCGTAAAACCTCTCTTTAAGGCACCTTGACAGTTTTAAAAGCTGGATCATTTTTGTCTTTTTCCTATGTGTTTGGTACTTAAACTACATTGTTTAACCGTTATTCTAGGCCTAAATCACGATGTTTTACACCTAATTAAGTTAATCAATTATTTTATATTCATTAATACTTCAAAACATTAGAGCAAGGTTCCAAGAGCAAAAAAATTGGGGTTCAAACATTCTTCGAGTTTCATCTATTTTGCCAAAGAACTTTGTTCTTTCAGATATGTAAGGCTATCATAGTGTTGTACTAGTTCGTTTTCATGTCCTACATCTAATTTCAAATCAGTAAAAGAGTAATCTAGTGTTTTATACTTAGATATGAGTATTCTTGAGATGAGTTAATTTGAGTTCCTGATTGTTTTTGAAATTCTATTCCTAATTATTAAATTGTCATTTTGTTATTGAGATCCTTGAGTTGATTCGTTCATGCTTATATTTCAGCATGAGCCTTATTTTGAATTATAAATCTTGAAAATCTTTTAAAGCAAACATTTGTGTTGTAAACTGAGTTTTTGAGGAAGAAAAAAGGAGTTTGAGAAAGAGTATAATGGAACTAAGTATTTCCAAATATTTCATTTTTACATGAATAAAAAAAATATTTTTTTTGAAAAGTTAAAAGAGTTTTTAGAAAGATTGAGTACAGAGTAGTTACCTCTTAAAGAAGCCCCTTTTGAGTAATTATCCTAATCAAGAATGTATTTTTATATTGAACAAAAAGAAACCTTGTTTTCTAGATTAGCAATGATTTTAAGAGATATTTCGGAGTAGTTACCTATTTTAAGAGGATAGTTTGAGCAATTATCTCAAACCAAAGAAAGAATATATTTTTATATATTTGAGCAAAAGTATATATTATTGGGAGTAGTTTTGAGCACCGATATAGGGGAGAGTTCAAAAAACTCATAGCCCCCATAAATCATGTCTTGCCAACATGGGTACAAGATCATACTTTTTTAGATGAATCCTTAGTGCCTTCGAGTAGAGCTTAGTGGATCCATTTAGTTGAGAGGTTCTATATTCCGGCACAATGTAGGATAGTTTTGGCAATGTGGACAACACATTGTATCATCACGTAGCTCATAGTGATGGTTGTCAGTTAGAGAATTTCCCAATAGAGTTAATGTGTATTTTTTATATATCACTTATTATGTTGAGTTCAGAAATGAGTAAGTATTTTGTAAAGCTTTAAATGATTTAACTCTTTTAATTCTTTACATTCAGCTTGAGTATAGTTTTTATCTAATGCAGCCCTTTCATTCAGTTATTTCACTTTAGCTATACTACATACTCGTACATTCGAATGTACTGATGTCATTCGACCTACATCTTTTTATGATGCAGAAATATGTGTTCATAATTATCAACGGGCGCTTCGTTGAGATCACTCTACACTCCAACTAGCTTTTGGTGAGCCTTCTTATATTCTAGAGGACTTCACATTACTTTCAGTTTAGTTTTTTTAGGCGTCATGGGTCTTGTCGCGACACCTATCTTAAACATTAGAGTCTTCATAGATAGATAGAGTTGAAGAGCCTTTCATAATTTACTTTTCCTTGAGATGTTTTTGCAAACTATTATACTTATGTTATTGAGTATTTTACAAATAGTTTGAGTTTAAAAAATTCTATTTTAAGCCCATTACCGTGTGAATAAGTATTTCATTAAGTAGTCAGTCAGACCAATAATTCGCTTGGGGATTTTAAACGATTCTCGAGTGCCAGCCAAGTCCAGGGTGTAGACTCGAGGCGTGATATCTAGTCAACCAAATGTGAATATATTTACTAGCATGAAAGATTTCTTTCCAAAAAAACTAAAACATATCACTTACTTTTAAAGAAAAACAGTCAAGTCTATTAAATGTCAAATCAGATTATTTCTTATACAATCCAATTAGTCAACTCAATTTTCTTCAATTTCATATTAAAAGAGACAATTATAAGGAAAAAAACTTCTCTTTGTTATAAGTAATTATTTAGGAGTTCTCAATTTTTGTGACAAAGATGAATGATGCAGATGTGAGGGGTAAATGTGCAGCTTGTAAGTACCAAAACAAAAGATGTGATGTGAATTGTCCATTAGCTCCATTTTTTCCTTCCAACAAAGTTGATGAATTTGATAAAGTTATTCGACTTTACAGCGTAGACACTCTCATAAATATGTTTAATTCTGTTACTGCTAATGAGAAAAAGGCAAAAATGGCTGAGACCCTAATTTTAGAGGCTAAGATTAGGTATGAAAATCCTGTGTATGGGAGCATTGCCGTTATAAAAAAATTGAGTTTAGAAATTGAAGAAACTCAGAAGGAGCTTGACTTGGTACAAAAAACAAATGCTTTTTACAAAGAATTGAGTGAAAGATCATCCTTGAACAAGGTATGTTTTTTTCTTTAATTTTTTAATTTGATTTTCTAATAGAAATTCGTCCTATTGTTTTCGAAGTTTATTTTCGAACTTATCAATTAAAGTATATTATACATCACTTGCTCTTTGACTTACCAATTGAGATCTTCTGTCTTTATATTTATCAATTAGTTGTCTAATCATGATTGAATGATATGCGTTCTCACTTTAAATTGTTATGATTAAATTATTTGATTTAATATCAATATCTCTTTCGGGTAAGTACTTTTTTGATAATTAATCAAAGAGCTTTACAAAAAAAGCTAATAGATTTGGTATTAGTACCTTATATAAGTTTAATCTATCATATTTAGGGATATAGATATTAAGAGTCAATGTAAGTGATTTCATACTCGACAACTATCAACTAGAATAGTTGGCAAAGGCAATCTTTCGTTGAAAGTCATTTCAGTACATACATTAAGATCATGTACTCTTCTTGCTAGTGTAGGTTGACTTACACTGGCAGCATAAGATCATTGAAAAACAAGATCTTTATGTATATTATGTATATTTGGCAGCATAATATACATAAATTTATTAATATGTTATCTAATATGTATTTTCACTTTAACATTTAATTTTTATAATTAAATTATTTTATTTTATATAAATATCTCGTTAAGTTAAGTACTTACTTATCACTATATCACAATTTTTCTTAGCCTACAATACAATGCGCCAATCCAAAAAATGCACACGGTCGCATAGACAAAGTCATATATAAGTTTATGTATTTTTTACACATAAAAACTTAAATTAAATATTTCACGTAGAAGAATCTATTTTCTTAGGTAAAAGATTAATTTATTGATTATGCAATTATTTCATTTTGTGTAGAAAAATGAAGAAATCTCTACAAGTGGAACACAAATTTGCAATGAAGCTACGAGCATTGCTGAGCATGATGAGACCTAGGAAGCACATGAATTTGCAATGAAGATGAGATGAGGATCATAATTTCTGAAGATTATGATTTTAAGAAAGTTAGTTCTGGTGACGTAAAACGATATCTTATAAATTTTATTGATGCTCATGTTCTAGTATTGAACATTACAATCTCGTTGTGTTTTTATTTAATTAGTTTCTCCTCATGTGCATTGCACATATATGTTGAGCTATTGGTATACTATTTTTAAAAAATATCATCAATATTATTAAATCAAGTCTTTGAGTTTATAATGTTTATATATGAAAAACATACATGTTCTTGCGACTATTATCAATATGGATCATCATATAATGACTTGTTTGATAGTGATTGTACATATATTATGCATTAATCGTAGCAAGGAATATATCTGGAGCACTAGCAATATCTTGTCAGGTGCCACCAAAAGTACTATTACTATTTGAATCACATAATGACTTTTTTAAGTTTAACAAAAAGCTAGTGTTTGGCCATAGAATTTTAAATATCTGTGAAAACACATATTTGTAAACGGCATAAATCATAATATATGATCATTAACTTGATTTCACCTGATAATTATTATTTTTAACATTAATCAGGGAGTTTTGGATCCTTAAATTCGAACGGTTGTTCCATGTACACAATTTATTTTAAAATACCATAGAGGAAGACATATTTTACATCCAATTGCCTTAATTTCTAATTTGACAAGAGTGCAATAGCTAGGACAAATTTTATGGTAGTAGCTCGTACAACTAGACTCTTCATATTCTATGTCTTCCACTTGTGTGTACCATTGTGAAACCAAACAGGCTTTGTAATTTTATAGATCCATCTTTCTTGAATTTTGTCATGATCCGAGTGTATATCCTGGACGTGGTCGACACTCGAGAATTATTATTGGTCCTGAAACGAACCTTCATTTTGACTGACTACAAACGGGAAACTAACTCAAGCATACACAATCATCAAATTGAAATAAATGCTAAATCATTGTGTATTAAATTTCAAAACTCTCTGAATATACTGAGTATTAAACATAAGTTTTAAGGATAACTTCTGAAACTGAAAGACTCTCAAAAATTGTCTATTTAAGAAGCCTCTACTGTATAAAGATGAGTATCGGGACAAGACCCATGACTTCTCAAAATTAATACTAATAACTTACAAAATTGGAGTCCTCTGGAAGCACGAAGGCCTCACTCAAAAGATGACGAGCGGATGAAGTGATCTCAACGAACTTTTGTTGAGGATTTTAAGTCTATGTACCTGCATCATTAAAAGATGTTAGTCAAATGACATTAGTACATTGAATTTACGAGTATGTAATATAGCCAAAGCAAAAATACTTACTCATCTCTAAACTCAACTTATTAAGTGATATGATAAAAATACACTTTTAACTCTACTTGGGAGATTTTCTAATCGACAACCATCACTATGAGCTACGTGATGATACAACGTCTCACCCACGTTATTAGAGCTGTCATATACCTTGCCGGAGTATAGAACCTCTCAACTAAGTGGATCAATTGAGCAATAAGGATTCATCTAAAAAGTATAACCTTTTTACACATGTTGGCGACATGGTTTATGAGAATGTTGAGTTGTTTGAACTCATCTTCATATCGGTGCTCAATACTACTCCCAATAATATATACTTATGCTCAAATCTATAAAACGTACTATTTCTCTATTTTTGAGGTAATTGCTCAAATATCCTCTTAAAAGAGGTAAAGCTCTGAAGTATCTCTGAACTTATTACTCATTTAGAAAACAAGGTTTCTCTTTTCTCACTGTAAAAAGTGATACCTTTGGGAATACTTAGTTCCCTTATACTGTTACTCAAATCATGTTTAAAACTCTTTCTCAAAATTCCTCTTTGCTTTCTCAGAAAAATTAATCTAAAACGATTATGTTTGTGTGAAATATCCTTAACAAGAACTCAATGAATATTCAGAGATAGGGTTCATGCGGAAAATAGACATGAGCAATCAACTCAACAATCTCAATGTACAATATACAACAACTCAATAATTAGGAATAGAAACTCAAAATCAGAAATTCAAGAATTCGGAACTCAACATCAATCTCATCTCAAGAATATTCAAAACTAAGGATAGGACCTTAGATTACTCTTTTACTGATAGAAAGTAGATGTAGGGCGTGAGGACGAACTAGTCCAACGTTATGATAGTCTTACATACATGAAAAAACAAAATTTTTGAAGAAGCTTGAAGGAAAAATCTTGGAAGATGAACCCTAGTCTTAGTGTTTCTTGAAGTTCTTGATTGTAGAAATTTAGGAGTGAATGAGAGGGTTTGATTATGAAAATTGATTTTCTACACGTTTAGGGTAATTTAGATGACTCCCTAAAGATTTTTAGGACAAAAATACCTTAAAAATAAATAAAAAGAGTTGAAAGTCAGAATTTTATTTCAGCGGACAATGAGGTTCGTATTTACTCCATAATGTGAAGCCATCGCTGAGCTACTGCCAGACTAGAGCGTCTCTAGTAAATCAGTCATAACTTTACCCAGAACTCGGATTGAGGCAAACTTGATGGCATTGAAAATGACTGATAGACCTTTAATTTGATAGGTCATGAGCTACCTAATTCATTATATGCTGAGAGATATGATCATTTGAAGTTGACATAAGTATAATCTTATCTCAAAACTTAATCAATAAGGAAGTTTTCAACTCAACTTTGTGCTAAAGGTTTCTTGTAACCTTAATTCATCTTCAAGTTTATTCTCACATTAAAGAATTGACCTTAGCACCTAATCATAATTTAAATATCACCCAATACGACCTTATATGCAAATAAAGTATAATTCGGGGCAGTGGAGGATCCAAGATTTGAAGGTTATGAGTGCACACTTCCTTTAACGTAGAGTTGCTTGTCAAGAAAGGTTTCCTTCTAAAGTGAAAAGGTTTGTAAAAAAGTTTTAAAAAAAACTTTCACCTGGACTCGAACTCTCGCACTTGAGGATATTAGTCCAATCCTTAACTTGCATCTAACTACCAAAGCGCCCATCAAACCTTTTGGTTAATGGGTGCTCAAGAATTAATTATATCAATATTTCAATATTTTCTATGAATACAAATTTCCGTTTAGACACGTGAATTGTTTAAGATTGAACACCGATCCTGACTCTGACTCAAGCCACAACCCAACTCTGGACGCAAGACCAGACTCCGACCCAAGACTAGAGACCCGAATCTGATACCTGACCCTGATCCTGACTTGAGACCTTGGACCCAATCCCGATCCAAGACCCAACCAACATGAACCTGAGATTCGACCTCGATTCAAGAAGGTTTTATTGTTTATTGAGGTTATTATAAATTCAATGAAGTGACAAATTTTATTATGTTAACTTAACTACTAATAGATACTTGAAAAAAGCGCACAGTCACTTTTTCAAAGTGTTTAATAGATACACTTTATATAATATATTTGGATACTCAATTAAAACAAGTCGTACTAGTACATGTGTAAAATAACATAAATAACCCCACAATATAATATGATATTAAAGGCGCAGAAAGGGCAAAATATTTTCAGTTCTATTTGGTTTCAAAGCTGCGTTTTCTCCGTATTACACAAATTGAAAAGAGAGCTTTGACGCCGACGCAACAATGGCGGACGATGATTATGATATGGACGGAGGGTTAGTGCCGCCGTCCTTTATTGCTTTTATCTTGTTGAAATTTGATGTTTATTTGGTTTATTATGTGTAACACTAATTGATTTGCCTATTCAGTATGAACTTATTTAGGGTTTAGGGTTAGGGTTTATGGAAAAACAGTTTTTGGGGTTCTTCTGGTTTTATTGTTTGGTTGTTTAGCTTGTGGTCGAGGCTTAGGGTTCTGCCAATTTGTGTTTTAACCTTTTAGGTTTTCTTGAGTTTTTCCTACTGTATCCTTTGTTTTTAAAGCTTTTCATTCCTTTTGAAGTTCTGTTCTTTGAATTTAACATAAACCATTCTCTTGGCTAAGTAGTTGTTTCTGATGAATTTGATTGTTTTGGCCCTTCATTAGATTGTGATGTTCCTTTAAGCATGGGAGAACTTTTGGGCTTATTCTTAGTCTCTGATTATTGATTTTTCTGTGGGAAGTGTGGAGGACCTAAAATAAACAAGTAAAGGTGTCCCTATGATGAAAATTAGCTTTTAGAGAAACATGGCAGTTCACACAATTCAATATGGTAACAGGGGTGGAAGAAGTTCTAGTTTGGGTCTTATCGTCACAAACTATCAAAATATTGTGTTGACATGAGTTAAGCTTAAACTGGAAAAATGGTTAGTGAGGATTCATGTAGCCGGCCCCAACTTGTTTGGGATTGAGGTGTAGTTTTTGTACTTTCGCTTGCATGGTGCAAAAGAAAAAGTTAGACCCACATGTGAGGAGCATATTCCATATCCAAACTAAACAAGTTAAAACTTCTCCAACATTTTAAGATTTTAAATGATGCGATTCAAACTATTTAACGACAATAATCTATGTATAGTTGGAAAAGTATTCTTAAGATGACCTTGTAGAATATGGTGGACAAATACCCTTTAAGCATTAGGTAGACTGAGGTTTCTCAATAACAGCTTTGCCGTCGAGTTCAACTTGTGCTGGATTTCTGCTTTTAATAGATCACTTTAATCGATATAGAGATTATTGTGAACCTTAGCTAGTTTGTTCATTTAAACATAAAGTTATTTAACTAGCTGCATATTGGAGGTATTTCACATGAAGAAACTTCCCTCTCTTTCTTTCTCTTCTTTATTCTTGTTTTATCCCTTCTACGAATTTCGTCTATGGCCAATGCCCCACTAGCTAAATAGGTGTAAAGAAAAGCTACCTGAGAAAAAGCAAGAATGGGAGAGGATGATCGGCTGTGCTTGAAGGTAGCACTGATGTTACAAATGTCCTTGTTTTGCTCAAGAAAAGCTTTGTATTACAAATACAAAGTTTTCAAATATATTTAAACATCCGAGTATTTCAAAAATTGCAGCAAACCTTCTCAATGTATATATTGCTTTCTGAAGTGCATACTTGTACAAACCAGGAGCTTTCTACTTTTTTGGTTTCAAGCTTTCCCTAGATCACTTTATGCATTGGGTAGGGTATTGACCTTTACTAGTAGCTGTTTTTGTGGTTAAACCCGTCTGTGACTTGGTTTATTTGTTTGTTGTTTTTTTGATTTGGTGGTTATGAAGATAAATTATGTTTGATTTTGGTAAACGTCATTGGATATTGTACCTATTAGGCATCTTATCGGTTGCATTTGTGCAGATACGTGGACGAGCCAATGGATCCTGAACCTGATGTAAGATGATTTCTCCTATTTGTAATCCTCTTTACAAGTATGTCTATGTTGGATAAGTATTTGATGGAGTATTTTTCATTATTGTGCTTAACTGACAGGAAGGAGCAGAGATTGAAGAAGATAATGGCAACAATGAGGACATACCAGATCCCCTGATGGGTGAAGGTGAGGAAAAAACAGAGCAGCAAGTGCCTGTGGAACGACCTCGTAAGACATCAAAGTTTATGACAAAATATGAACGTGCAAGAATCCTGGGCACTCGTGCACTCCAGATCAGGTCATTTTGCTTTTTCCTCAATTCTGTTTTTGCCAAGGCCTTACTTTATAGTTTGATAACTTGTAAGAGATGCAATATATATGTTTTCTGACCTGGCGAGTTATTTTTTCCTCGAGCAGCATGAATGCACCTGTGATGGTTGAGTTGGAAGGAGAAACTGACCCACTTGAGGTAAGCCTCTTTTTAAAAATGCAGATTGTGCAACATGTCTATTTGGTGAAGTTTCTAGATTGACTGATGTCTTTTTTGTCAAAAT
>JAJOOS010017330.1:0-13843 GCA_029582725.1 Solanum chiquidenum | reverse complement strand
TTTAACCCTAATTTTCAAAGTATGTGGGTTTATGTCTTTTGATGAGAAATTGTTGGTTCTTGATAGATTTTCTAGAATTGTAACCATGAATAAAACTTATCAAAGAAAGGAAATATGAAATCATGAATTGAACTAGACTTATGCATGTATGATAGAACATGAATTGAAATGATTGGAATTGGGACTTTATGATGAATTATGCTAGAATTGCCTATGATTAAGGCTTATGTCTATATGTCTTGTGATCTACAGTAGTATGTTGATTGTAGAGTAGAGCCTGAAAGTAAGGTTTGACGTCATAATGTTGGTCACTAGGGATTAAAGAGTAAGTCTAACATGATGAACTAGCTTGCATATATTTGATACACAATATAGATAGAGTTATGGTGGAAGGCTCTTATCCACATGACCTACCTAGAACTATACGAATGCATGTATGTAGAATATGAAAGGTTAATCACCTAAAATGAATCATGCTTGTTAGAATAGAATATCTTGAACTTGAGTCTTACGATACCTTCATGTATAGTTGAATTATGTTGTTTGGGATGGTAGATCTCATGGTAGCTTGGGATTGATGAATCAAGCTCTCCTAAGGTTAGCTTGAACTAGCATTGGTAGGATGCTTTTCATGGTAGCTTGCATTAGAATAGGCATGTTAGCCTAGTATTGAGGATCTATACTCTCCTGAGGGTAGTTTGAACTAGCATTGTTAGAATGCCTTCATGGTAGCTTGACTTGGTTAGGCCAAGACTATTTCATGGGAGCTTGGGATTGAGGCACCATACTCTCCTAAGGATAGCTTAGGGTTGAGGATTCATACTCCCTAAGGGTAGCTTGCATCATATTGAATGTGTTCATGGTAGCTAGGTGGGTATACTTGTATCCTTCCTTGGATACCTTGTATTGCATGATGGGCTGTTTTCCATGGTAGTTAGGTCTAGTATAGTAGTATGCTATTCTTTGGTACTGTAAAATGATAAATAGCGAGCAGGGAGTAAGCTAGCCTAAAGGAGTACTTAGTGTGAGTGGTAGTATGGGATGCCATTCATACATGGCATATGTATGACATGAAGCTACTTATGAAGTGTCCTTTTATGTGATGTATACCTAGCATGGATTGTTTCTATAGTTGCCTTCCATGATATGATTGACTTAAGTTGATAGTTCCTTGTCAATATGAAGTAGGTCTATAGTGACAGCTAGAGATGGTTAATATGAATATGGTGACTTCAAGGATATACTTAGTGTGTGGTATTATGGGATGCCACACATGCATTGCACAAGTGTTCCTTGAGGTTACTTAGGAGTGTAGCGCTCTTATGACATGAAAACCTAAGTCTTGACTATGAAGGTGAACTATGCCCAAGAATGACCAAAGATAGGTACTTAGCTTGGATAGTAGTATGGGATGCTATCCTTGCCTTGCACAAGTATGCTTGGAGGTGGCTTGTGAAGTAGTTCTCTTGTAATATGTAAGACTTATGGTTGTAAGATGTAATTATGAAAGTTTAAGTTAAGTTTATGCTATGATTATGTTATTATCTCTTATGCTTATGTCTTGTGTTGACTAATCATTTTGAGATGCTTTTATGTTGGTATGTTAGCTTTCATACTTGGTATATTTTGTACTAACGCATATTGCCTACATTCTAATCAAATGTAGGGTGTTGGGAGATTGAGTTACTTGAAGGCCAGGTTCGTAAGGTGCAAAAAGACTTGAAGAATTGGTGAGTCCTCATAGCTTCGAGGACAAACCCACTGTGTTCCTTTTATGCCATTTCTTATGTTTTAGATTTTAGATGGGCTGCGTCCCAAGACTATTATTTATGTCATTCATAGATGGTTGAGACAAAGTTTTTTTGTAAAGACTTCCACTTGCTTATGAAAGGTTTTCAATTGTATGGTTTTAAAGAAAGATTTAAATTTTCCCTACTCTTCTATGATCTTATGTTATGATGATGCTAAGGGCTTATATGAGACCCTTCGGGGTCAAGTACGACATGTTACGTCTAGGGGGTACCCCTAGGTCGTGACAAACTTTGTAATCAAAGTAAAAGGTTTAGAATGGTTCTATGATTGTCTCAAACCACATCTAAGTAGAGTTTTACTCATGGGTGTGAGCCGCGACACATTTATGAATAGGAGACTATTGGATGCTTAGGAAAAAATCTCACTTCTTCATTCTCTTAGTCGTGCCATAGAGTTTGGCTTTAGTACAGACTTTTTCTAATCTGCGCCCGTTGTTTTTCAAGGTCTGGCTAATACAAGGGCAAATGCTAGGAGAGAAGGGAAAGACAATAGGGACCAAGATATGCGTCCCCAAGTTCCAAATCAAGCTCCTCCTCAAGTTCCAAATGACCCTCCAATTGGGATTATCACTCTTGTGCAGTTTAGAGATTCTATGCAATTGTTGGCAAAAGCCTTGACGACGCAAGCCAATAGAGATGTGGTGGCTCCAGCAAACCCTATAAGGGGATAGGTGCTTATAGGATAAGGGAGTTCTTGAGGATGAACCCTCCAGAGTTTAGTGGATTTAAGGTGGAAGAGGATCCAAATGGGTTAATAGAAGAGGTTTATAAGACACTTGCTTTCATGAGAGTAACTTCTAGAGAGAAAACGGAACTAGCCGCTTACCAATTGAAAGATGTTGCCCAAATTTGGTATGAACAATGGAAAGATGCTAGACCAGTAGAGGCGGGTCCTATAGAGTGGGAAACTTTTGAAGTTGGCATTTCTATTTAGGTTCTTCCCCCAGGAGTTGAGGGAAGCTAAAGTTGGAGAATTCATCAATCTTAAGCAAGGTGATATGAGTGTTGAAGAATACTCTTTTAAATTCACCCTTTTGTCTAAGTATGCTCCATCTATGGTAGCAAGTCCTAGGGATACGATGAATTGGTTTGTGATGGGAGTGTCCAAGCTAGTGTCAAAAGAATATCGTACGACAATTCTCCATGATGATATGGACATATCACGTCTTATGGTGTATGCCCAACAAATGGAGAAGAATAAACTTCAAGAGGAATAATAAAGGGAGAAAAAGAGGTCTAGGATGCATAATGATAAGTATTTTCATGATGGGTCCGATGGACATGGTCGTTCTAGGAATCGACAAAAGTTTTCTGAGCAAGGCTTTTCTAATGCTCCTAAGTATAAGGATGAGAGGGTGTCTACCCCTAGGCCACAAAGGATGAGCAGTGAGTCCCTATGGCCTACTTGTTCTAGATGTGGTAAGAGGCATAAGGGTAAGTGTTTAGCCGGTAGAAATGGTTGCTATGGATGTGGTGAGAGTGGCCACTTGAAGAAAGATTGCCCAAAGGAAAAGGCTACTGTAAGAGAGGGTAAGTAAGTTGCATCTAGTGGTGGGGATGTTGGGCCTCAAAAAAAGAATAGTTTTTATGCTCTCCAATATAGAGAAGATCAATAGTGATCTCCTCATGTCCTTTCCGGTATGTGTTTTATGCTTTAGTAAATTTTCCGGATTTCTTGTCTTTTGTGACTTGTTATGTTGGACTTGATGTTGTCCTTGCCATGAATGATGTTTATAAAAGCATGTGTAGGCTTAATCCCAAGGGGGAGATAGTGTACCTACCTAATAAGGTTATATTTGATTATGTGTTGCTATGATTTCCTCATATGCATGTTCATAAAAATGCCTAGGTCTTGTTAGAAATGACTTACATGCATTGTTTTGCCTCATGTTGTAGGGTCTTTGAATCAATGTGCATTTTAGGCTCCATGAATGCATGTTGAGCATGTTGTAGCTAGGAGATGTTAGTTCCTCCTTGAAAATGAGTAGATATAGAATTTCATGCATTTTGGGTTGGTAGATGTAGTTCCTACTCCCATATGTTGCATTGTGTATGTTTAGCTTGGAATTGAAGTTTCCTTGTTTGGTTGTCTGCATATAGATGTAGTGCATGCATGATGGGCTTCTAGTCTAGAGTCGTTTCCTTTAATAAGGTTTTAGAAAGGTCATTCGAGAATGAATGTTCCCAAGGGGGAGATATTGTAACACCCCAAAAACTAGTAGACCAAACTAGAGCCACAAGCTAGGGTTCTAAGGTTTGATGTATGTGAAATAGAGTCATAGAAGAGACTTTACGTGCTTAGAATGAGGGGTTTAGTTGTTGAACGTCGAGGTACGTGTTAGACCTCGTAATATAGAAGACCATTTATAGTTTGGTTGAGCATGGGAAGAGCAAGTACCAAGACAAAAGGGAAAGCCTAAGCCAAGGGGCCAAGGCTGCCCAACCTTGGCAAGCTACTACCTAAGGGTTCACGACCACCCTCACGATCCATGATCTTGACCACGGTCCATGAAGGGGTCTATGAAGACCCCTTAGTTTCATGGGAGGTAATTCCTTGAGTCCAAGCTACTGCCCCAAATCCACGAGCCACTTCATGATCCGTGGTCTTGACCACGGTCCGTCAATGTGGTCGTGAAGGTGCCTTAGAGTTTTAGGGGCTTGCAAAGTGGTGGGAGTCTCTGGTCAAGGGAACACACGCACCACCATGGTTCGTCGTTCCCTTGAAGAGCCGTCATTGTGGCCATGGTGCCTGGACGGGACTGCCTAGTTTAGGGATTTTTAAGTAAATTCCTATTCGACTTATATTAAGTCGGGGTAGTTTTGTATGGGTTTTATACACACACACACACACACACACACACACATATATACATTTAAGTTATTAGCCCCTAATTTTAAGTCACTTTACACTAGCCCCAAATCAAAACCCCAAATCACTCCTCACTCAAATATTTCTCTCCCTAAGAAAAATCTCCATTGAAGAAGAAGTTAGAGGTTCAAGCTAAGGTCAAGAACAAAGGCTCCATTGCCAAAGGCTTGTGCTAGGGCTTTGATTAAGGTATGTTTAGCTTTTCATCTATAAGTTCTTCCACCCCTAGAGTCCCTTAGAATTTCCCCTAATTTGTGAAGAAAAACCCCAATCAAGTTAGGGTTACTTCCAATGTATGGGTTTTAGGTGGGTATGATTCCAATAGGTTGGATAATACTCATATATGGTTATTTTAGTGTTGATTCATTATATTATGAAGAATTTATGTGAATTCCTTGTTTAACCCTAATTTTCAAAGTATGTGGGTTTATGTCTTTTGATGAGAAATTGTTGGTTCTTGATAGATTTTCTAGAATTGTAACCATGAATAAAACTTATCAAAGAAAGGAAATATGAAATCATGAATTGAACTAGACTTATGCATGTATGATAGAACATGAATTGAAATGATTGGAATTGGGACTTTATGATGAATTATGCTAGAATTGCCTATGATTAAGGCTTATGTCTATATGTCTTGTGATCTACAGTAGTATGTTGATTGTAGAGTAGAGCCTGAAAGTAAGGTTTGACGTCATAATGTTGGTCACTAGGGATTAAAGAGTAAGTCTAACATGATGAACTAGCTTGCATATATTTGATACACAATATAGATAGAGTTATGGTGGAAGGCTCTTATCCACATGACCTACCTAGAACTATACGAATGCATGTATGTAGAATGTGAAAGGTTAATCACCTAAAATGAATCATGCTTTTCATAATAGAATATCTTGAAGTTTAGTCTTATGATTCCTTCATGTATAGTTGAATTATGTAGCTTGAGATGGTAGATCTTATGGTAGCTTGGGTTTGAGGGATCAAGCTCTCCTAAGGTTAGC
Organism: Solanum chiquidenum; assembly: GCA_029582725.1. NCBI lineage: Eukaryota > Viridiplantae > Streptophyta > Magnoliopsida > Solanales > Solanaceae > Solanum > Solanum chiquidenum. Next base: position 8,162 of record JAJOOS010017330.1, on the reverse strand, counting down.
TTGAACTAGCATTGGTAGGATGATTTTCATGGTAGCTTGCATTAGTATAGGCATGGTAGCATAGGATTGAGGATCTATACTCTCCTAAGGGTAGCTTGAACTAGCATTGTTAGAATGCCTTCATGGTAGCTTGACTTGGTTAGGCCAAGACTATTTCATGGGAGCTTGGGATTGAGGCACCATACTCTCCTAAGGATAGCTTATGGTTAAGGATTCATACTCCTCTAAGGGTATATTGCATCATATTAAATGTGTGCATGGTAGCTAGGTGGGTATACTTGTATCCTTCCTTGTATAGCTTGGATTGCATGATGGGGTGTTTTCCATTGTAGTTAGGTCTAGCATAGTAGTATGCTATTCTTTGGTAGTCTAAAATGATAAATAGCAAGCATGGAGTAAGCTAGCCTAAACTAGTACTTAGTGTGAGTGGTAGTATGGGATGCCGTCATACATGGCACAAGTATGACTTGAAGCTACTTATGAAGTGTCCTCTTATTTGATGTATGCCTAGCCTGGATTGTTGCTATAGTTGCCTTTCATGATATGATTGATTTAAGTTGATAGTTCCTTGTCAATATGAAGTAGGTCTATAGTGACACCTAGAGATGGTAAATATGAATATGGTGACTTCAAGGATATACTTAGTGTGTGTGGTATTATGGGATGCCACACGTGCATTGCACAAGTGTTCCTTGAGGTTACTTAGGAGTGTAGTTCTCTTATGACATGAAAACCTAAGTCTTGACTATGAAGGTGAACTATGCCCAAGAATGACCAAAGATAGGTACTTAGCTTGGATAGTAGTATGGGATGCTATCCTTGCCTTGCACAAGTATGCTTGGAGGTGGCTTGTGAAGTAGTTCTTTTGTAATATGAAAGACTTATGGTTGAAGGATGTAATTATGAAAGTTTAAGTTAATTTTATGCTATGATTATGTTATTATCTCTTATGCTTATGTCTTATGTTGACTAACCATTTTGAGATGCTTTTATGTTGGTATGTTAGCTTTCATACTTGGTACATTTTGTACTAACGCATATTGCCTACATTCTAATCAAATATGGGGTGTTGGGAGATTGAGTTACTTGAAGGCTAGGTTCGTAAGGTGCAAGAAGACTTGAAGAATTGGTGAGTCCTCATAGGTTCGAAGGCAAACCCATTATGTTCCTTTTATGTCATTTCTTATGTTTTAGACTTTATATGGGCTGCGTCCCAAGACTGTTATTCATGTCATTCATAGATGGTTGAGACAAAGTATTTTCTTAAAGACTTCCGCTAGCTTATGAAAGGTTTTTAATTGTATGGTTTTAAAGAAAGTTTTAAATTTTCCGTACTCTTCTATGATCTTATGGTATGATGATGCTAAGGGCTTGTATGAGACCACTTCGAGGTCAAGTACGCCATGTTACGTCCATGGGGTACCTCTAAGTCGTGACAATGGTCACGTCTCATGTTTTATTGCATTCCTCTCATACTTAGTTCATTCCATGTTCTAATGCATACTTGTGCCTATATTTTTCACTAATGTAGGGTACAACGCTCCTATTCCACACAGTCATAGCTAGTTGATCTTTTTGAGTTTTTGAATATGGGTGAATCCTCATATTTTGAGGACGAAACTCTTTTATTGCTTTATGTCATTTGCATTTCAGAATTGTAGGTGATGTATGGGTTACGTCCATATCACTTATCTTATGATGTATAAGATGACCTAGACACTTATCTTAGACTTTATTTTTTGTCAACTCTTTATGATATAAGAGAGTCTTTGAATTCTTTAAATTCTATGATCTTGTATTATGTATGCTAAGTGTCTTGTATAGGGCCTCTTTAGGTCTGATACGCCATGTCACTTCTAGTGTGTACCTTGGGTCGTGACAATTATTGTGTTAACCATTTGAGAAACTTCAAAATTATTTTCAGCTACAAATAGATGAGAAGAAGATATATTGAAAGCAACAAAAAACTTGTCAAAAAGAGGACTTCATTCCAACATAATAATTCAATTTGAACTACAACTACCAAGTTGATCTTGTTTTGTTTGGTTACACGCAAAATTGAGTTTGATTCTAACTTTTTCAGCCCTCATTCTTTCTAGGTTGCTAGAGCGTGGTATTAGTTGTCTTCCCGTTCCATTTGAATCCACATCTTGGTGTGTAGCCTATATCACCAGTAACAACATCAGTCCTCTTTGTCACTGTTGTACCAATATTTATGACTCTTCCACTTGGCAATCCAGACTGCTTAGTCAAATAAATACACATTCAAATAACAAGAAAATTCGCTTGCATATAAAATATCTGAAGTGTGCATATAAACTTACATTAAGAGTTGTAAATCCATCTTCGGCTTGGTATATGCCAACACCTATCATTATTGGCATTTTAAAAGCTCTTGATTGTCCTTCACTAGTGTCCTCATGTTTTACTGGTCTCTGCCCTCTTTCTAGGCCTCTTGCATTGCAGGTTGCTTCAGAACTAGTTTGACTATGTTGAGGCATTCATATTCCTCTACGTATTCCTTCATTCACATTTCTTTCTTGAGGCATTCCTCTTCCTCTACCTATTCCTCTTCCTCTACCATTTAAAGTTTTACTTTAAAACTCAAATGTTAAAGTATTTATATATTTTCTATAAATGATAGAATAATTAGAGAGATTACCTCTGTGTTTGTAGTAGTTCTATGTGATTGAGTTGGAACACCTGGAGAACTTGTAGCATTTCATATGCCTCTTCCTGTACATCTTCCTCTACCACTTTCATTGTTTGTGGTGGCCTGGTTTTTTAGATATTAATGCATGCAATTACAACTAAATCATTTACAAATGAATACGTATACCTGTGAAGAAGCTCCAGGTGATTAAGTTGAACTACTACCCATTGTTCTGCCTCCTGCTCTTTCATGCTCTTTCATGCTCTTTCAGTAACCTGTATATTGATATATCAATACATGCACATATAGATTACATTTGAAAGTAACAAACTAAAGTACCTAAGAAGATGTTTCAGCTGATTGACTTGGATCACTGCCTCTTGCTATGCCCCTTGCTCTACTAGTAGCCTGCATTTTGATATTTCAGTATATATTGATATAAAAGTAGAAAGTAAAACTTAAAATTACATATGCCTCATAAGATGTTTCAACTGATTGACTTGGACCAACTTGGTTTCTTGTAGGACATCCTCTTTTATTGTGTCCTTGTGTACCACATTTGCTACAAGTCATAACAACACCACTTTATCTAAGCTTTCCAGTTTTTCTACTTTCATTTACCTTCTTTCTTCTAAGCTTACTTGTCTTCTAGGCAACTTCTTGATCTTTGGTGGTTTTACAAGTGGATTATTTGATGTTCGCCATATTTTCATATTATTCATTGGCTGAATAAAATGGGCATATATGCTGAGGTAGGTTGCCTTGCTATAACAACTACCCACATAATTTATTGGTTCCAACTCCTTGAAATGACGGGCAACAACACCATGAGGACAAGGAATTCCCCTAAGTTGCCAAGATCTGCAACTACAAATTCTACTAACGATGTCCACATTATGTGTAAAACCATAATGCTTAATCTCAAAAACTCTTTCTCCATTCCAAGAGAAGTTGCATTGCATAAACCTGTCAATATTTTCTTGCAAAGTCTTCAGAGACATAGGAGATTTATTATTTAATCAAGTGTTTGAGAACTATCTCAAATCACCAATTCTTTTCATCATCTTCATCGTTTTCTCCTCAAGCATTGTGATGATTATTTTATATCTTGCAGAAAGTATCCAAGCATTAAAACGCTCTACGATATTATTGTCCATGACATCACATTTGTTGTTCTCACGACCCAAGGTAGCCCCTAATTGTAACATGGTGTAAAAGACCCCGAGAGGCCCAATACAAGCCACTTAGATTTCATCATACAAGATAATATAATAAAAGATATTAAAAGACAGTTCAATATATCGAAGTTTTTATAAAGCATAGCGGAAATCTTATCATCATCTCAAACCATCTAGTACATAAGAATGAATCTAGGTGAAGTCCATACATCATGTTCCAAAACTAAAAGTAAGGAAAGACTGAAATCAATTAAATGTCCGATCATCGAAGGCTGAGGACTCGCAAAAGCTCCAAATCTCCACTACGAACTCTAGCCATGAAACTTGGAACCTTGACTGTCGGACCCTACATTTGGAGAAATGTAGGCAAGAGTATGTTTTAGTACAAAGTATGTACCAAGTATGATAGTCATGCACAAAACATATGAAGACATTCTTAAAAGAGGTACTTTCATAAATTGCAATGATCAAGATAAAACATGAGATAAGGAGTTAGAAAACATGAGTCATAAAACATAGTCAATGCACATAATCATCATCTTAAACATGTATGAGATACTTCCTTGAAGTAACCTTAGTTCATCGTAGCTTGCTTGTGGGAAGTAGCCTTAATCGACATATTAGACCATGAGAGTTATCATCATGGAATCCGGTGTCTCCCATATCGAAAATAGTTGTCCTACTTGACAAGGTAAGGACAATGAACTTCTAGCTTATGTGGATCCACTAGCTAATGTTTATCTAGACAATCCTATGTCGACACAAAGTTTTTGGTACACTGGTAATTGCCACATGTCCACTCGGGTACTAAGCTTAACTTCCACGGTATTTTTCTTATTCATATTCATCTTAGCTCTTAAAGGAACATGGGTAATCGCCTGTTGTCCTTACATCATATGACACGGGTAATCGCCTCATGCCTCAACATTAGAATAGCTTCTTAACATTGGTTCATTTTAGGTGAGAAGACCTTTCAACCCTAAGAACCCTTATTATGTGATAAAACTTTTCACAACTCAAAAATAACAACATCATTGATACTTCACTCTCAAAGCATCCTTAAAACATTAACATAAATTTCATGAGAACATGCTTGATTTCATAAATTTCTCTTTTAATAATCCCAAACCCACATCATATGATTATAACTTGGAAAATCATGGGAATTACATGGGTTCATGGAGGATCATCATAAAAACATGTTATTAACTCAATTCATGCATAAATGTCACGACCCGAGAGCACCGCCAAGTTGTAACACAACGTACTTGACCCTGAAGGGGTCTTATACAAGCCTCATAACATTCATTCATCGCATAGGAATTAGAAATCGTACGGAATTAAAACTTTTTTCTAATTTAAAAACCATACAATCTAAAAACATTCATTAAAACGCAAGAGGGAGTATATATCTCACATGGCCATCTTACACACAATCTATAACAATATAGAGACACGACCCTTTACAATAGAATTCTAAAGTAGTCTATTACATGAAAAGAAAGAAACTTCTAAAAGACATTTGTCCTTGAACTATGAGGACGTACCACTTGATCTTGGAAGAATAGTAATTCAAACATTTGAATCTCGATAGAAGCAATCACGTGCCGGAACCTACACTTTGTAGTAAAAACATAGAAGAATGGGTTAGCACACAAAAATGTACTAAGTATGATGACCATGCAAAAACATGTTTTAAAAGGGGACATTTTGGTTAGAAACAATGCATGATGCCACTTTTTAGAAATATCATGAACAATAGCATAAGAGACATCAAGTACAAATATAATCATCATACAAGTCATAACATCACATTTGAACAATATCAACATGTAACTCTTTCCCTTCACATTTAGCCTTCACCTCAAGTAACCCTCATGCTATACCTTGTGCAATGTATGGATAGCGTCCCACACCACCATCCACACCAAGGTACCACATTAAGGTCACCAAAAGTGAACTTACCATTCAACCTTTCCATTTTCAATAATACTCATCCACAAGAGACCTTAACTTTTAACAAGTTATTTCATCACATAAGGACCATCACATAAGACAACCCCTAAGTCATACTTGTGCAATGTGCAAGTAGCATCCCATACTACTACTCACACTAAGTACTCCTTTGAAGTCACCATAGGCAAGGCACATTCAAATACTATAAGCCATAACAAGGAAATAACTCATAATACAATCCAAGTATAGCATGCATCATTACATTAGACATTCAAATCAACATTCTTTAATAGCTTCATTTAGAGGACTTTCATACAATAGTCATTAAGACTTAGAGAACTCACTATAGCCCTCTTGAAGCCTACTCGTGCCATGTATGGATAGCATCCCATACTACTACCCACACTTCATAGAACTCCTCAAGAAACTATAATGCACATCTCACATAATGGGAATAAGCGTTTAACTGACACAGACCATGAGAGCTAGATCATGGAATCCGGTGTCATGTAACCCCACACCATAGAAGGTGGTCAACTTTCCTAAGGAAGACCGGTATTTTTCTTAAGTGGATCCACTAGATATCATATGTGGGCACACAGTTAAGGGACAAGAAGATTGCTACTAGATACCCCACCTCAACTAACGTGAGGGTATCCATCTCAAGAGATTGCTACTTGAAACCCTGCCTCAATTCACGTGAGGGCTTCCATCTCATTCAATATCTTCTCGGTGCTTAGACTACATTCCCATAGAGTATTTTAACATTCATTACATCAAGGGATAAGAGATTGTTACTAGACACCCCGCCTCAACTCACGTGAGGGCATCCATCTCAACCCAACATTCATTCATTGGATAGCTCATAGATTCAAAGATGAGAATATCCTTTCAGCTAAGAATCCCATTATCGTTCATTAGTGCAAGATCGAGAATATCCTTTCAATCAACACATCATTATCATTCATTAGAGTACAATTGACAATAGCGTTTCAACAAGTACTTCATCATCAACATTATCATTGAACTTCCTTCATTCTTCATACGCAAGTGTTAATAGAGAGATAACATTCAATCCTAACACAATTAGCTACTAAACATGATCATCATTCATTCATTTAGATCAACACATGCATCATATCAAAATTATGCATTTACCTCCACATGTAGGGTACAAGGAATATATCCATCAATTCAATACCACAATATACATAGTAAAAAAACACCTCCACCTTTCAAGTGGATCAAAATCTAATTCACAATTCTAATTCAACAAGTGATTGATCATGACCTTCCCTTCAAGGGTCATACTTCCAAATCATCGACACACCAACAATTCACCACAATTAGGGCATGAGTAATGATATACTTCAATTATCTAAATCAATTTAGGAAAATTTGATTCACATGCATTCATCATCAACAATCCACTTCATAAAGGCACAATTTAAGAATTGAGAGAAATCAGGGTTCATAGATTATTTTTATCATAAATCATCAATTAAACACTAACATAATCATAAATTTATTGTTAGAAACTATTTGAAAATGTATGATGAAAGAACCCATGAGATTGAGTAAAACCTAGGGTTTTTGAGAAACTTGAAACTTTGAAATCTATTTAGAAATTGACTCTAGGGTGAAAGATAACCCTAGATGAAGGATCATCATACCTTTTACTTGAAATCCACGAAAATCCACTCAACTAGCCTTCCTCTTCAAGCCCTAAGTCTTCTTCTTTTATTGGTCTTTAATAGATTTCCTGAGAGAAGATATTTTGAGAGGGAGGGGTTTGATTTGGGGAAATTGAAGAATGAAATCTAAAAGAGGGTTTTGATGTTTTAATACACTTAAAGTATCTTAATATACTTAAAATAACCGTCCATACACTTAAAAGAATTAATTAACTAATACCAAAAGACCCCTACAGTTGGCCTCAACTTGACAGGAAAACAGTGTGATCTACGGACCCCCCCATCCATGGACTGTGGATGGGTTGACAGACCGTACTGTCCCTCCGTCAATTCGTGTTGTGGCTGGTCATTTGGGGCCCTGAACTACGGAGGCCATCCACGGGGCGTGGACCCCTTCCGTAGGTCACCCCATTTTGGGCAGCCTCATGGTTTCCTTGGGGTCTTGGGTTTTAGACTTAGGGTCCTCCTCAAGTGCCCTTAGGGTGGTCCAAGGGGAGTCATACTTTGACGTCTAACCCTAAAACACCTCAACCATGGTTCGGGAAAACCTTAAACCACTTCAAAACTCGATAAAAACTCAAACACACACACGTTAGTCTCTAGTTTTACTTATTCGTTTTTAGGGCCGTTACATTATCCCCCACTTAGGAATATTAGTCCTCGAATGACACTTTAAACACA
>JAJOOS010017329.1:0-15993 GCA_029582725.1 Solanum chiquidenum | reverse complement strand
CGTGATAATCTGATTTGGAACATGTTAATAACTAATTCATGATGATCTGCTGTAATTCTAGAAACCCTAGGTCTATTCATAATAAGGGAATCAAGAAACTGACTGAATTCTAGGGACGTAATGGGTGAAAGGAACCCACTAGTGAAATCCCACATACCTGGTGACGAATTTCACGGAGAAATCCTTTGATTTTTGGGCTGGAACTGATGGAATCTTGTTGCGTTCTTGAACTAGGGTTCTTGACCTCTTTTCTCCTCTTAGCGTTCTAATTCTTCTAAGTTTGATTAATGATTTGACTTAGGTAAGTTCTAGTTATGTTTCTAGGCTAAAACTGACTTAAATCTCATGATTTAGGGTCTAAACGTCGTATCTTAGGGGTTAAATGAAATAGGAAAAGACCAAAAGACCCCTGACTTAACTGTTGTCGGAGTGATCGACGGATTGGACTGACGGGCCGTCAATCAATCAACGGTCCGTCGATTGGGTCCGTCGATCAGGTCTGCTCGACAGGCCTTCACTAAAATGAGCATAACATTTTACTCGGAGGTCGGATTTTTGAAAACTCGGTGGCGTTGGAAAGAGGATTCAATTATCTATCATATCATAGGTCATGGCACACATAATTCCTTTTGTGCTAAAAGTTATGAGCATCTGAAGTTGACCCATCAATAACTTTTAGCTAACTGGCTGTTGACCCTTACCTACGGTTTGACCTACGGACCGTGGATCGAATGACGGTCCGTACTGGTCGACCGTCGTTTGCATCAGAGGCTGGGTATAGGGGACCTCAATCCACGAACATAGACCACGGACCGTGGTCTGACCTACGGACCGTGGGTTTGTCCGTGGGTCGAGACTTAGCCGATTTTTCTGAGCTGGTTTTGGGAGGAGTTTCAGTGGTAAACCACGGACCACCAGCACGGGCCGTGGTCTGACCTACGGTCCGTGGAATGCAACCGTGGATTGCACCTGCAACTTCTCAAGGTCAGCATTTTGGTCTATCTAGGATACAGGGTGTTACAATACCAGTGACAACATCTGGAGAATCCTCTTGCGTTTGGCGATTAGTGATAGCTTAAAAATGATTACCTCATCCGCATGCCCCTGAAGTAGCTCATCTAGATGCATCTATGTCTGGTGGAGCAACTGAAGAAGACTAGGCTCTATTGCCTCCATTACCATTACATTATTTGTTCTTTGGACACTCTCATATAAATTGATCGTTCTAGTCACACTTGAAGCAACCAGTGGAGCCATTACGATACATCCCTGAGTGGTTCCTACCACACTTAGCACATTCAGGAGGCTTGCTACCCCCTTGTGCCATACTACCCTGAAAATAGGCAGGTTTAACTCTGAAATTCTGAGTATTGTACTCACATTTGTTCTTTGGTGCAGGTGCACTAGCAGATGATGGAGCATGTCCCTTTTGTTTCTGTTGGAAGGATGACCGGTTGGCATTACTCTTCTGTTGCCCGGACTCATTCCCTGATGTCTTTGATTTCTTATTCTTAAACTCTTCTCTATCCCTCAGCTTGTCCTCCTCAACTTAGTATACATGGATCATTAGCCTTGCTATGTATATATCCCTTATCAGCATAACTGCCTTACCTCCCTTCTTGACAGGCGAGACAAGCCAGCAACAAATAAACTCATTATGCTCCTCATGTCAGCAACCATCTCTGGAGCATAGCGAGAAAGTTGTGTGAACCTCAGACTATACTCATAAACTCTCAAAGAATCCTGCTTAAGAGTGAGGAACTCTCGTACCTTTGCTTCTCTCAGTTCTCGGGGAAAGAAACACCCTAAGAAGGCCTCCTCAAAACAAGCCCAACTCACATGTGGTGCTCCCTCAGCTCGGTTCTTCTTCCATTGGTCGAACCATATCCTAGAGACACCCTTCATTTGGTATGCAACTAGTTCCACCCTTTTAGCATCAACAACATGCATGATCTAAAAAATATTCTGAAGCTCCTCAACAAAGTTCTCCGAATCCTCAGTAACACTTGAACCAATGAAGCTTGGCGGATTCATCCTTAAGAATTCACAGATTCTTGAAGTGGCAGCCCTTCAAATTGATTCTCTCTATGTTGCCCAGCTTGGTTGGTCACAACTTGGCTTAACATCCGGATAGCTTCACAAAATTCGACATTGGTGACATCTCATTGGGGTTGCACTTCTGGTGCATTAGGTACCCCTTGTTCATGTGGTTCAACATTTCTCCTAGCCAGACAACCTCTGACAGCTCTTCGTGGAGGCATGATCTGAAAACACGCGCAAGCACGAGTTAAAAAGAAACTTTTATAGAGATACACTCTATCGCACGAAATGAGTATGAAAGAAGTGAAATAGTTCCTGAGTGTTGCAACCTCCTAATTATAGATGTGGCGCACTTCACACCAATAACTAGGACTCTACAGACACGACTTCATAGACTCTCTAGGACTCTTGAACTCTGTGCTCTACACGCTGAGCGGGACTGGCACTCGAGAACCATTGCTGGCCCCAAGCAAATCCTTGGTCTGGCTTACTTACTCAGCGGAAGACTTTTACTCAACAAAGATAAATCTATGTATATATATATATATATATAAAGTTAAATATCAGCTCGCTGATGTGGCATGCTTCAATGGCCAGTATCACTATTTTTCTATATTTGCAGAATTTTAATTTTTACCTTCATTTTCTGTTCAAAAATATGTTTAAAAAATTATTCTCTTCCCTCATTATGAGCCTTCATAACATTTTTTCTTCCAAAAGTAATGATACAATGACTATAAATGTACAATAACTAAAAAGGAAACGTTAATTTTGCTTAGTTTAATTTGATTAAGTTACTGCTAAATCGACAGTAACTAAAATTAATCAAAAAATTAATGTTAATTTGAGTATAGCATTAACTTAAAAAGGAACGTGAATTTTGCTTAATTTAATTAAATTAAATTACTGCTAAAATTGGAGGTAACTAAAACTAACCAAAAAGGAACATAAATTTGATTAGCGTAAGTTTTCTTATACCAAAATAACTAATGACTAAAAATTAGCACTAATTAAGACATTTTAATTTTCTTAATTGTGAAACAATGATTAGCTGTAAGTTTTCTTCCTTTCCGTTTTTTCATCAACAGTTTCTTTATTTTCAATTATATTAATTAGTATGTATTAATCTTTGAGTAATTATAATTTAATTAATTTTGTGTCTTTTCATATTCTATAGTTTTGTACTATATATAGATTGGAAGTGTATTTTTTTTTCTTCAGGTAGTAGCTTGCTTACTATATTTGTTTTTAACTATATTGTTAGTTTAACATATTTTTCTTCTTTTTTTTTCAGAGTTGGTCATTATAATAGACATAATTTGATGATAAGGAATAAGATTTGAAGAATGTGGAATGTGATTTATTTCAAGATAAAAGGTGAATTGATTTATAATTTTTCACTTTTCACATATGAAACTCAGATGACACTAATTAAATTCTCTTTGGTATGTTCAATCTCTTATTTGACTTCTTGATCACCTTAATTCTCATAATGTATTATGAAATTATGTATGTTGAAGTTTTTTTTTTTTGATAGAATGTGTTTAGCAAGTGGACTAACTAATGTGGAATACAAAGTCATCCATCAGACAAAGAACAAATTGAGATGCTTGAAGAGAAAATTTGTGGGGTAAAACTAGGGATTCACGTACAAGTAGGAGTTGAGAATTTATCTCAATAGTAATCATAAATTTTCATAATATTTTGTTACATTAAATATTTGTATGGCAATTACTAGACTCCTCTTACTTGGTGAAATTATTTCTAAATTAGAAGATCAATCATTCTCTCTATTGTCACCATAGAAGTGTGCTAAATGAGTTTAGAAGGCATAATTATGCAAGTTTTTCATAGAGATGCCATGAGTAAGTTTCATTGTTTAGACAACTACATTATTGTACATTCATCAATTTTTTGAAGAAAAAAATTTGTGCTATTTTGAATATATTGTCTCAAAGCCTATATCAAATATGCATAATAATATCATATGTACTTCACTTTGTTAAAAAAATATGTTGTGTGTTTGTGTTTTTATGATTTTAGTTTTTGTCATTTTTCTTTTATTTGAAATGCAAATTTACTTATTTTTAAATGCGGTTCACCTAACACCAATAAAAATATTATTTTTGTGTTTTAATCAATATAACAAAATAAAAATTTATTTCCTCTATATGAAGTTATAAAAATATTATTTTTAATTTATTGATTATTTTATAAACTGCGCGAAGCGCGATCAAATTCACTAGTTTATGTAATAAATTAGAATATTATAAAGGAACATTAATTTGGCCAATAAGGCAAACTCAAGTCTCAACATAATATAATGAAAATGAAAAGACTAAAGAACTAACATCTGACTGTCTATGAAGCCTCTAAACAACTGAGATGGATGTCGGAACAATATCCACGACATCTTAATGAACTAAAATACTGAAAGCAATAAAAGGGGATCCTCCGAAAAGCAAAGAGTCTCACAACAAGACTCTGAATGCTCAACTGGATCAACGAGGCACTGGATGGTGATCCTGGTTACATGTATCTGCATCATAAGAAGATGCAGGACAAATGACATCAGTACATTGAATGTACGAGCATGCGAGGGGAAATATAAACAAGACATAAGCTTGAAAGGAACTGAAAGAACAAACCTGGTCTGAACTCAACTCAACGCAACTGAACTCATTTTAATATAAAGCAATGTAAATAAGTGCATTATAAAGAAAAGTTTTAAAACATGGATATCAACTTTGTGTATTTATAAATACAATAATAACTCTATATGTATGCAAAGATACAATATAAACTCTGAAATGTATTTAAAAATACAAAATAATACTGTTGTGGGATTTTCTCCAACCGATAACCATCACTTAAGAGCTATTGTGATGATACAACGTTTTGTCTCACGCTGCCAGGGCCGTTCTATACCTTGTCGAGGGCATAGAACCTGACTAATAAGTGGATCCACTAGTCTATGCTAAAAAACACTAAGTAATCATCTAAAAAGTATGACCCTTTTCTACCCATGATAACTACATGGTTTATGGGGGCTGGGAGTTGTCTGAACTCTCCCCCATAGCAGTGCTCAATACTACTCCCAAAATATGTACCAGCTCTTATGTTTAAAAACATACTTCTTTCTGTGATTTGAGATAATTGCTCAAAGGCTCTTCTTGGAAAACAAACTTTTCTTCTCTTGCTTAATTGTGAAAGCATTCTCTTTACTAAAAAACTAGTTCAAAGGTTCTTTTGAAAATCAAAATTTCCTTCCTTGTTTAAATGTGAAAACATTTTACTCTTTGGGAATACATATTCCCCATATACACTTTTGAAGAAAAGAACTTCAACTTTACTTTTTACTCAACTCAAAACTCAAGTCTTAAAATAAAGTTAAAACGTTCGTAAAAGACTTTTGGAAAGCTCTAAGAACTTCTCTTGACTTGACTCTTAACTTTCCTTGAATTAAATTATGGATTCAAGATTCATGATCTCATGTTATTGATGATTTCATGTTGTTTAGACGTACATTAGAGTGTAGGAATCAACTAGGAAACATAGGTACGTTACAAGGAAAAGAGTACGGAAAGAATTGAGAAAAAGTAGAAGACTTGGCGTCCCTGGCGCTCTGAGTGGCGGGGGGCTCCAGAGGCCAAACTTCAGAACTGAAGTTGGGGCGCGCTGGCTGGCGCGGCGCTCCAGGCCCCAAACTTCATAACAACTTCTGGGGTGCGCTGGCGCGGCGCCCCAAGCCCCTGCCCAGAATTCCCCGATTTTTCTTGGTCGTCTATCAACTCTAAACCCTCTAGTTTTAATTGGTTCTTTCCCCAAACACTTAGATTCGATTACATGACCAATATATGCAAGAATCTACTTAAAACGACACCTAATTTCATAAATTTGAATCAACAACTCCCCAACAATTTCAACGAATCAAGAACTCAATAAAACTTCAACAAAACCCATCAAGAACTCAATTCTAATCCTTCAAGAACATAAATTTGCTGAAATAAATCATGATTGACGCGTGGCTGAACTAACCCAATGCTATGTGATCTCACATACCTCGTAGGGATCACCCCTTGACGAAATCCACAAGCAATTCTTCAAGACTTGGCGATTTCCTTGCTTCTCCTTCTCGTTTCTCCTCTTCTTTTCTCTTCTCTTAAAATCCTAACTTGTTTTTCAAAAGCGTAAATTGAATCCAATCATTTTAGACCCCAACTTAATTACCAAAAATAAAATTAATTAATTGGGTGGTGAAAAGATCATAATGCCCTTCTAAAATCCGGTTTTGACTTTCCTTAGCTAGACAACCCAATTTTCAATGGGAATATCTCACTCATACAAACTCGAAACTGAGCAAAATTGGCGGCGTTGGAAAGATAATTCAAAAATATTTCCTATCGTATCTTGTAGCACACCTAACTCCTCCTGATCTAGGAGTTATGGTCGTTTGAAGTTGACCAAAAACTCATACTTAGCTTAATTTTGTCAAATTTCCAGATTTTCATTCTTTCCAAAATAAAATGCTGCCTTCTAATTCTAGCTCTTTCTAGTTGCGGGGTGTTACATCTCTCAATAGGTTAGAGTACTAAATAACTAAGGGAAAATTAGCAAACTAGTCATAATCTCTAACATAATTATTAAAACATCTACACTTTAAAATAATTATTAAAAATTTCAAAATGTCAATATTTTAGAAAATAAATTGTATCATAATATAATTCATTTTTTCCTTTTATTTCTCATATCAGGCCTACATTGGATCAATTTCTACACCACTATCCGGTAAAAAAGAAAAAAAATTCACCCACTATCCACTTACCCATCTTTCTAGGTTTTACCCCAAGTCACTATTTTCTATCTCTTCCTGTTTTCACCATTGTTGACTCATTCCTTGTTCAAGAAAATTAACTCTTCAATTTTTCACAATTTGTTCAAGAAACCTATCAATTAATTCAAAAGATTGTAATTTATGTAAATTTGAAGTCACCAAATATTTTGTGAGATTTCTTGTGATTTTGTTTTCAAATTCACCAAGTATTTTGTATTTCGGATTTATGTATTTCAATTTTTTTTATTTTTTTTTCAATTTTGTTGTAAGTTTGTTTTCATATTCACCAAGTATTTTGTAAGATTTCGTCTTTTAAACACTATTGTTTGATTATTTTTTTGTGAATTTTTTTATATTTGAGATTTTAGTAGATTGTAGTAATCTACATTAGCATTCATACGTCATATTTTGCATGATTAGAAAACTAATGCTTCACATAACTACATTAATAAATACAGATTCATATATCAGACACAATTGTATTGGAACTTTTTTTTTTCAGAATGCACTATTAGAAAAAATTATGTATTTTTCCTCCTTAGTTAAAACATAAAATTGTATCCAGTACTCAATTGTATTTACTACAATATATTATAACACATAAATTTCGTCGATTGTATCCCAAATTAGTTACTCATTACTTAATTATATTGGGCTACAATATATTTGTTGTATTCAAAAACACCAACTACAAAAATTAAAATTGTATCTTGTACTCAATTGTATCCAGTATACAATACAAATCAACGATAAATTATTATAACACATACATTTTGCCGATTGTATCCCAAATTAGTTACTCATTACATAATTGTATTGGGCAATATTATATTTGTTGTATTCAAAAACATCAGCTACAAAAAACCAAAAAACACGCACTTTCATTCATTTATTTAAAATATCAATATTTTGACATTTAGTAGGATTCCTTAGCCACACTTTCAATATTTATTTAAAATGTCAATATTTTAGTTTGTTATGTATCTGATTTATGTATTTTTTATTTGTTTGATTTAAAAGAACACAATTATTTAATAACAGAAAAGAGAAAAAAATTATTATGTTTTCTTCGTAATTGTATACCAATAATTTTTACATTTTATGTGCTCACTTTACCATTCAAATTAAAATTAGTATATTACTTTCATAATGAAAACTAAAATTGTATTCCAGTGAAATTGTATTACATGTCAAATATATTTTTATTTTATTTGTATTACAAAAATATTACTGATTGTATCCCAATCTAATCCAATCATTACATATGAATATGATTTATGAAAGGATACAAGATTCTGAAATTTTTTTTTGCATACTTGGTGAAAATAATACAGTCTATTGAGGAAGGATACAATATTTTTTTTAAAAAATAAACTATGAAAGAAATAGAGATACAAGATTATGGGGAAAAAATAGCATACATAGTGAAAATAATTTGTTGAGGAAGGATACAATATTCTAAAAAAAATACAAATTAACTATGAAAAAAATAGGATACATCTATGCTTAAGAAGTACAAATCCATTTGGCATACATATTGGAATGACTACAAACTAAAAAATAAATACAATGTTCTTAATACAAATACAAATGCTGAGTAAAAGAAAAAGAATTGACAAACAAATTAATATGAATATAATTTTTGCAACCTTCTTCTCTGACTCTCTCTTTCTTCTTCTTCTTCTTCGTGTCTGCTATGTCTTTTTTCTAATTTTTTGTTCACCAAATTCAAATTCGAAAATTCCTATTCACTTGTGCATAAGTAATCCTGTAAGCAAAATTTTCGAAATTATTAAATATGAATGTATAAAAAATCAAACAATATATGATGTATGAATACCAATGTACATTTCTACAATCTAATAAATCTCAAATATGAAAATAAAATTAGAAAAAAATCGAACAATAGTGCTTAAAAGATGAAAAATCCGAAATACATAAAAGAGGAAAATCTCACAAAATACTTGGTGAATATGAAAACAAACTCACAAAAAAAATTAAACATACTGATTAAAAAGACGGAAAATTTGAAATACATAATACTTGGAGAATATGAAAACAAAATCACAAGAAACTTCACAAAATACTTGTTGACTTCGAATTTACTTTATCAATGGGTGAAAAATCTTTTGAATTAATAGTTAGATTTCTTAAACAAAGTGTAAAAAATTCGAAGAGTTGATTTTCTTAAATAAAAAAATGGAGATAACAATGGTGAAAAAGGGAAGAGAGAGAAATGAATGATTTACGATAAAACCTAGAAAGAGGGGTAAATGGGTAATGAGTTTTTTTTACCGAACAGTGGAATAAATAATAGTCCAATGTGGACCTGATTTGAGAAATAAAAGGAAAGAAGATTAATTATATTAGGATTCAATTTATTTTCTAAAATATTGACAAACCGATATTTTTTAATAATTACGTTAAGGATTGTGACTAGTTTGCTAATTTTCCCTAACTAATACCAATGTACAATAATGTTAGAAGCCCAATTTAGATTCACCAAAATAGGCATAATACAAGAGGCTGACTAGTGTAAATGTCACTTTTTAAGTCGTCATTTAGATTTTGTCTCTATTTTTTAAATTAGCACAAATACCTTTAGGGCCTGTTTGGAAGGACATTTTGGTAATTAAATTTGGTGTAATTGATATAATTACACTGTCTTATCCTGTTTGGAAGGACATGTAATTACTTGGTCAGCAGGTAATTGGTGTAATTGGCAGGGGATAATTACACTCTACAATTCACAGACACAGGCTATGAATTGCTGGTAATTACATGGTGTAATTACAAGGTGTAATTATCACCTGATTACTTTTTCATTTTTTTTTAATTTCTATTTTAATTTTTTTTTGTTTTAATTTTTCTTACTTCTATTATTTTAATTTCTTTTTAATTTTATTATTCTAAAAATTTGTAAAAATCTATTTTTTTTATTTTTTATTATTATATTTCATTTTATTCTTGTTCTCAACCTTACTTTACGTGATTCTATGTAATTTTCTTGTATTATCTATTTCTTTATGCCATGTTTATTTTCTCATTAGCATAATTTTATTAGTATTCTAATTTTTAAATTAAAATAGAATTTATTGTTAAGTAAGGTTATAGACTTACGTTTTCTTTATTATGAAGAAATAAAAATAAATCATATTTATTGCTATGTTGAAATTTGTAATAAGAGTATTATGTTAATTTTTTTGTTTTGAATTTATTACTTATGTTATATTTTTCAGTTTCATTTGTTTTAGTAATATTGAATTTACATTGCACGCCATTTTTTAATTAGACTTGATAGATTATATTTTTGTCAAATAATTAATAATTTATGATATTTTATTTATATATTACTATTCTTTTTATCAAACATGCATTTCACAATGTTCGTAGAAATTTCATACTTTTAGTTGTTACGATCAATTCAATTGAAATATATTAATTTGAAAAAATATAAATCAATTATTTTTTCATGATATTAGTTATAGTAAATATGTTTATCAGTTAATATATTTTCAAAAAAGAATATATATCTTAAATATTTAATTTAATGTCATTTATAAAATTTCTTATTTGTCTAGGATAAATTTTAAATGATTAATTTTTATTTTTAAAATTTATGATTGTAATTGTGCATCCAAATAGAACATGTGTAATTACACTGCACTTTGGCAACCAAACATGTCAGTGTAATTACTAGACTGTGTAATTACTAGGCTGGTAATTACTACCCTAGTAATTACACCAATTCCAATTACCTGGTTGCTTTCCAAAAAGACCCTTAAAGTTTTAAGATTTTACAAAGAATAGAAAATTTTAAAGGTAATTTAAAAAGGGAAAATTATGCGGTTAAGCAAACTTATACTACTTAATTACTCATCATAGCTATAGTTTGCTATAATTATCACTCGCGACTAACATTATACATTAATTATGTGGGCTGACTTCGAGTTTGTATAATTAATCACGTTTGTATACGTATAATTCACCAGATTATACAAATACATATGTATAATATACAATTATCTAACCGATATACATATACAATTCACCTCTCTCCCACTCTCTCCCCTCTCTCGCTCGCCTCTCTCCTCCCTCTCCCAATCTCACTTTCCATATATACAAATGCATATGTATAATATACAATTATCTAACCGATATACATATACAATTCACCTTTTTCCCACTCTCTGCCCTCTCTCACTCGCCTCTCTCCCAATATCGATTGCCTCTCCCAATCTCGCTCACCTCTCTCCCAATCTCGTTCGCCTCTCTCCTCCCTCTCTCAATCTCTCTTGCCATATATACAAATACATATGTATATTATACAATTATCTAACCGATATACATATACAATTCACCTCTCTCCCACTCTTTGCCCTCTCTCGCTCGCCTCTCTCCTCTCTCTCTTAGTCTCGCTTGCCTCTCTCCTCCCTATAACATGTAGCTACGAATTGTAATTATCAAACTATAGCAATGGAGAGTAATTAGGCTATTTGAGTGGCTATATGTGAAATTTCCTCATTTAAAAATTATAGGACTATTTCATATTCTAAAAATATATTTTTTAATTGAGTTAAAATAAGAATTTACTCCTTAAATTTCTCATTCATGTATTCAACCTATAAAATCTCAATCTCTCTCTCTCAGACACACACATCTTAATCTATCACCATACTAACAAAAAAAAATCACGAATAATTTATTTTTCTCATTAAATGAAAAAATCCACAGCAAAATCATTTTTACATTAATACTAGTAAGGTGTTCTCTTTAGGCAGTCCCAAAAAAAAATCAATAGTAAATTTTATGATTTTATTTTCATTTAAAATAATATTGAAAATTATAAAAAGAAATGATAAAAAATCATGTAAAGAAAGAAGGAAAGAAAAACTATCTACTTTATATCAAAAATATTTTAGAACTTTAAATTAACCACTCAAATCTTCATATTAATAATTTAAATTTTTATAATAACATCCAATGTAATGTATTGCAAATAAATGAGTAACATCTTATTAACTAGAATTACGATTTATGTCTTTAAAAAATACTACATTAAAAATAAGAATTATGGAAAATAAAAAAAAGGCAACTATAAATTATTACTATTATTTTTATGTGTATGTATATATATTTAAATGGTTTTATTATAATTTATCTTTATGGAAGTCATGTTTATTCCTTCCAAATCGATGCCTATTGCACTTTTTAATAAAAGAAAAGTAATAAGGAAAAAAGTAGGGGAAGATTTCATATAGTAGAACGTAGGAAAAATTATGCGAGTTGGTAAATATTACTAGCTTATTATTTAATGAGGTTACAGTTTCAATTAATTAATGTGAGTGACTATAGTTTAATATAATTTGCTATTAATTATGGAACCCACAAACAATTTGTATACCCAAAGAAAAAGATCCATTCCCGAATTTGTATAATAATTTATACAAATTTAATTTTATCTCTCCTCTCCCCTTTCCTAATTCTCCTCTAAAATCATGCATACACATTTTGGAAATCTACTTTCTCCCTAATAATCATGGTTTCACAATTCAAGGTAACCGCCAAAAACAAGTTTCAACTTCTTTTTTTTTTTTTGCTTTTTTATATGATTTAGGCTTGTCTTATTTTTCACAAAAATCTTTCTTCAATCCTCAAATTTTCAGTTTTTTCATTAAAAAAATGGATGATGAGACTCTTTCCAAGGATATTTAATTACATAAGATTTTGATAATCTATCATCGTTTTCGTTAGGTTTAACACAATATTTTGAAGTCATTGCATGGTATATTGCAAAATTTAGAGAGAAGAAAGAGAAAAAATATATATTCAAAGAGTTGAGATCCAAGTTCAAAAATGACCCAAAGGCATTGCAACAAATTATCAATAAAGCTAAGACAAGCAATGAAACAACATGATGTAGAATCTGGTTACAAAAGGAATAACAAAAACTAATGGTTCAACGGGAGTTCAATTTTCTTCTCCCTAAATTGTATTTGTAGCAATAATTTTTACATGGTATCATATAAGATTTTTTTGAGATTTGTATTGTATCAATGTTAGTGTAGACTTTGTATTTATATCAATGGTATATGTATTTATCATTTTTATTGTATATTTCCATGTATAATATACTGATTATTTGTATATATACAAAAAGTTGTCAATTGCATGTACACAAATAGTTGTCTAGCATTTATCATTTTTATATCTTATACGACTGAATCTATTAATGATATTTATATACATTTAAATTTGTATATCAAATGATATATGTATTTGTCATTTTTAGAATAATATATGATTCCTTATTTGTATATATGCATCAGTTGCATATACACAAATAGTTTTCAAGCATTTATCATTTGTATATCTTTATACAATTGTATATGTTCATGATAATTATATACATTTTGATTTGTATATTTCAAAGTTTATAGTTTGAAATTAATTTTTTTTAATTTCAAATGAATAATTAGAAATGAAAAACTAAATTTGAATTATTAGTTTTAAATCGGAAAATATTTGTTGTTGTATTATGGATGAAGAAATCAAACCAAATTTTGATTGTTAAAACTTAGTAAAAATGATAAAATAGAGTTTCAAGTGAGAATTTTATAGCTTGAAGAGTCCATTTTGGTAAGAATTTGTAAGGAATTATACTTAGAGTGAATCGTGAGATATTTTTTTTTAAAACTGATTTTGTTACATCAATTAAGGGATTAATTGATAATTATATTTTGTTGTCATATTTACCGCCCATGTAGTCATTATTTTAAAAAATAAAATTTGTATAAATTTTTAAAAAGAAGTCGAGATATACAAATGTAATTCTCCATAGCAAATTAAACTATAACTATGAAGCGTAATTAGATAAATTATAACTATAAAATATTATTTAATTAAATCTCTTTGCCATTTATGAAATTTTCCGAAAAATATATTGCGAAAATCTTATGAGAAACTCCTTAAAAAACATTGTCAAAGCGTTACACCATTTTCATATCTCAGAAAGTTCTACCCAAGTCAAATAAATATACTATTGACATAGAATTAATATATGTTAATCAATATTCTTTATCTAGGTTCCTTGAAATCTTTTATGTGGTGCTATTTAGGGTGGTATATGTCCTAGTTACGTAGAATGATGTGAGGTCAAATATATATATTTGAATTATTATTTATTTTATATTTAGTTATTTTATTTATTCTTTTGAGTATGAATTTTATGGATTGTGCTTAATAATATATTTTATTTATAGGATTAAAATAACGTAAATATGAAGAGATTTAAAGTCAAAACGAATTAAAAATAAAAAATTGTAAAGTAAAATTAAGCAGATAACTTAATAAATTAAATTAAATATTATATTTATATATATTCAAAAGGCGGCGAGGAAGCAAATTATGCACTTCATGCGGAATCAATTCCTTTTGAATTGTGGGTTTCTCAATTTATTTTGAACTCAATTAATTTATTTGAGATTTTCGATATCTATAAATAGTTCAAAAATAATAATTTTTGGGAGAGAACACACAATATAGAAAATAACCTTTGACCTAGAAACATGGCCGACTCAACAACATTGAGGGTCTAAAGCGAAACTTAAGAGAGGGGCTCTAATATTTATTTATTTTCAACATATATACTTTTATTTAAAATCTACTTTTCTAGTTATTTTATATGCGAAGTTATTAGGTATTGTTCTATAATCAATTTGTTTTAATAATTCCTTTTCAAATGATAATATAGTTAATTCATTGGATCTCTCTTAAGACATTGCTGATCTTAAAGAAGATTTAATCAATTTTAATTTTGAAAAAAACATCTTTCAGCTGAGGCAACGGTTACAGGAACTGTTAACATTATTCTATAAGCAATATGTGTATTTGGAAAAGAATCAAGTCTTTTTATTTGATCGAGTATTTTCATTAGATCATTATCTTCTACTTGTATTATTTCCCTCAACACTTTTAATTCAAAAGATAAATCTAAATCATCAGTATCAGAATAACTATTACGTGTTAAAGAAAGTTCAAGGTTAAGACAATATTTTTTAAAATCTCATCATCTAGTAATCTCAATATTTTACCACTAAATAAGAATCAAAAATATTTCCATATGCTTCAATTGGTTTTATTTTGAAGTGAAAAAATAGTTTGATCTACTCTACATATATAAAGCAATCAACTCTAAAAGATTCTTCGAGGGATTTTGTGATTTCGCTATTCATATTTTCATCAAATTGTTTCTTACGAAATTCAGGTTTATTTTCATCGCATATGTAATTTCCTTAGTAGAAATCATAACACTCACAATACATAAAAAAAAATTAAAAGATAACATATATAAGTAATTGTTTTTTAAAAATGGACCCCCCAAAATATATGGGGCTCCAAGCGATGGCTTTAGTGCCTAGGAGTTAAGACGGTCCTGCCTAGAAAGAGTTAGAACTCGCCGTGGAGGTAGGAGAATTTTGGTTTCATATTTTATTCTTCTTTATTATTTATTTTTACATCTTTTCTTGAATGATATGTTGTAATTGCTCCATGTCTATGTGGCGTTTCGTGGCGGAGCGAGGATTTTCAATAAGAGGGTTCAAAATCTGAAGAAGTGAACACACGAACTAGTTGAAGGAGGTTCAACATCTATTATATATATCTAAAAATAATTTTAACGATGTATATTTAGTAATATTTTCCGCCGAAGGGGGTTTGAATGAACCCCTAAGAACATGTTGGCTCCGCCTCTAGACTGGCGTTAAAGTTCTCATTCTAAGACTTTGTGTAATGACCCGAAAGGTCATTTTTGAATATTTTTATAAAATTACCGTTTTACCCCTCTCGATAGTTGTCTCGAGTAATTTCTTATCAGTCGATAAAGTGTGTTTAGGAATTTTTTTGAACTACGGTTATTTAATTGACAAATAATTTTTAAATAATTAATTTAGTTTGTAATTAATGGACTAAAATGATAATTTATTTATAACCCTATACTATTTAACCCTTATATATTAAACTAAGTAGTAGGGTTTATCTGATTATTTTTATATGAAAAGAAAAGATAATAAGAAGAGGTGAAAATTTCCTGGGTGGCGTCGGACGAGAGGGCACCGACT
>JAJOOS010017328.1:0-16129 GCA_029582725.1 Solanum chiquidenum | reverse complement strand
CTGAAAATATAAATTAAATGTATAGTTTTGAATGAATTTGGTAGTATAAATGGAATGAATTTGGTATGAAAGTGTGTTCAGTAATGTTTAAAAAAAGTTATTTAGAATTTTGAAGAAATGTATGAAAAGGTTTTAAAGTTGGTATAAAATTTGAATTTTTTTTGTTTATATAAGTTTTGTCAATTGTGTATAAATTTGGTATGAGTGATGATTGTTTATATGAAATATGTATTAAGTGGGTATGAAATGTGAAATATTTTTTTTTTTGAAATCTGTTTTGTAGAATACTGTCTGAATGATATTTGTATGAAAAGATAATGACAAGTGTGTATAATTTGGAAAAATGCATAAGTACCCCACAGCCTATGCCCAAAATCCCTGAGACACACCTAACCTTTATTAAGGTCCTATTACCCCCCGAACTTATTTTTTAATTAATTTTTTACCACTTTTCGGCCTACGTGGAAGAGTCCGTGACTTCACCTATGTTAGGCGCGTGGGTGCAGTTTTTAGACAACACTGACCAATAAAAATTGGTCACGTGTTAAAATAAACTTGAAAAAAATAAATATTAACTCAATTGTCTTCTTCTTTATCATTGTTCTTCATCTTTGAAAAAAAAAACCTCCATTATCATTCAACTCCTTGCTTCAAAAAGGTAAAGTAAATTTTTAATATTTTCTTTATATTTACACCTTTTTATGTTGATTATTAGTTCTGATTTTAAATTTCTTTCACAATTTTTATGTATAAATGTTAGGGTTATGACAAAATCCGAGTTGAATAAGTTGTGCATGGATGAGAATGATTCAATGATCAATGCGGAAGTGCGATGCAAGCATGGAATCTTATTGAATTTTTGAAATCGAACACTAAGTACCAAAATTCAACATAAAAAATCAATTATGAGTCTGAAAATCAATTTTTTGAAATCAATTTTTTGAAGATAATGTTCTTTTCCTTGTTCCTTTCTCTTCCTTTTTGGTAAAGTTAACTTGAAAACGTAAAGCGAAAACTTTTTGAAATTTTGGGAAGTGTAAAAGCTATTTTTGAACTGATAGCTTACTTTTTAGAAAGTTGAAAAAGTGGGGCCCAGCGCGTGTTGAACAAAGTTTTCAATCTATCTGATTTATATTGCCACGTAGGCCGAAAAGTGATAAAAAATTAATGAAAAAAAAAGTTCGGGGAGGGTAATAGGACCTTAGTAAAGGTTAGGTGTGTATCAGGGATGTTGGGCATAGACTGGGGTGGGGGGGTACTTATGCATTTTCCCGTATAATTTTGTTGTTATTATAATGAATTTTGTGGATGAAATTTATATGTTCTTTGGATGACTAATTGTTATTTTTTTTAATGAAACAGGGAAATATGTTGATTTTCAAATGGAGGGGATTATATATGATTCTTCTAGTTTTTATAGTGGTCTAGTAAGTGGGATAACATCGCAACTTATGATAGATGGTGATATTAATGATATAGAGATAAAATATATAGTTAGTGATATTAATGAACGGTAGGAAGACCGCAACTTGAACGCTGGAAGGGGTTTGCTGATGTGAAATTCAAACGGTCTAGAGTTACTTGCAGTACATATCGTCAAGTTGGCCACAACAGGATGACATGTTCAAATTATCCTGTGCATAAAAAATGATTATTTATTTGTTTAGACTGTATAAAATTTAAATTTTATTTTGACTTTATGACTCATGTTTTGTTTTGATATGAAACATAATTGGTGTGAAATGCATTATAACTAAGTGTTTAATATACTGTTCATTTTTTATACATGTTTCATTCATTAATCATACAAATTTCATACTGCTAGAAATAAAATTTATTCAAGCTTAATATATAAGATAGTGTTAATATAGTGATAATTATACAAGGTAATTGTGGAATGCATTTGGTATCCTGAATATTTTAATGTAAGTTATCATGAATATTAATTTGATTTTCAACTGGTGTCCTACTATAAATAAAAAATAAAATTAAAACAAAATTTTTACCAATTTTGTTCAAGTTTCATTCCAACACTAACTTCAATTTATATCACACATATTATACCAACAATAAATCAATTTCATATAAACATTCATCAATTTCGTATAAACATTCATAATTTCATATAATCACACAATGCATATCATTTATATACCAATATTATATCACAATTTATACAATATCCAACAATCAAACATTAAAGTCGGATGCATACACTTATTAATCAAATTTGATACACGTTTCATCCAAAAACAAGTTTAGAATAGAAAGTAAGCATAATGTGATATTTTTAGAAAAAAACACTAGTTTGACAATTCATACCATTTTCATACCAATTTAATAATTCATACCATATACACAGTTAATAGACAATCACACTAGTGTTTAAACACAATTCATACCATTTGTATACTAATGTTATATCACAATTCATACAATATCCAAAATCAAAACATTAAAGTCACAGTCATACAAATATTAATCAGATTTCATATACATTTCATCCAATAGATGTACAGTTTGAAAACACACTGATATTTTAAATGTAGATGGTATCTGACTGGAAGAAAACATATGATATTATATATCATCAAGTACTTAAACACAAAAAAATTGTTCAATTTTTTTTAAAAAAAACATGTAATTCTAAAAAAGTAGAAGGTGCAATCAACTATCTCAAATTTCTTGTCAGTGATCTTGGTGTAGGATAATTGGTGGTATCCAGAACATGTTCTTTTGCTATGCGAGGTCCACCAAATTTTCTAGCAACCGTACCAGTAACTTCACTCTCACTTATGAAACCTCTCTTGCCCGAGGAAAACCTACAAATCAGCAAACACAATCATGTTTGTACATGAAGACCAGTGTGTGTATCTTCCTTGCCTATAAAATAAAATTGTTTATACTAAATTAAAACATACTTCATACAAGTATTATTCAAGTTTCATTCCAATAGTAACTACAGTTTAAAGATAGTTATAATTAAATTATATCATATAAATTAAATAAAAAATAAATCAAAATCATAAAAACATTAATAAAAAAAAATATAAAAGTATGTTCATATAAGTATTATTCATGTTTTCATACACATGCATATAGATAAATTTTAGTAATGCCTTGTACCATATTTATAAAAAAATTCACACCAATTTTATTCAAACATCATACCATTTTCATGTGCACTGTGACATTCATCAATCTACTTTCATAAATTTATCGACATACGCTAAAAATAATTTAACAATTTTAATACATTAATGGATAAATTGAAAAAGAAACCTTCTTAATAGGAAAATTCCCAATTTCATATAAAAATTATTCAAAATTTATACAAAAACAGAGTAATTAAACAATTCATACAAATTGCATACCAATTTAATAATTCATACCATATACACAATTAAGAGACAATCACACCAATGTTAATACACAATTCATACCATTCGCATATCAATATTGTATCAAAATTCATACAATATCCATCAATCAAACATTAAATTCAGATTCATACACATTTTTTTTTCCAGATTTCGAACAATTTTTACACAAAAAAATATTTCAAAAAACAACAATAAGCATAATGTGATATAAAAAATTCACTATTTTGACTAATGTGAAAATAAATTAAATATAGTACTTACCCTAACAACTTTTTTGTGTTTTTTGGATGTTGATATTTCTGATTCCTTCTTTTTCGTTGTTCTTCTTGTTGATGGTTTTGAAGATTGAGCAACTTCTACATTTGTTGTTTTTTTTTGTTTTTTTCTTTTTGATTTCACTAACAAAATTAGAATCGTAATCAAAAGGGGTTTCAACAATTTTTTCCTTCCTCTTCTTTCCCTTTTGATTTGCCTGGGTCGCCCTTTTCTTTGCTTCATTTTTTTTCTTTTTCCGATCCTTCAACTGAGATGAACCACCTGTCGTCTGATTTTCAATATTCGCCGGATTTTCAACAATTTTAGGCGGGGGGGAGGGTTGAGTTAATATATTGAAAGTTGGAGCATGAACTTCATCAGTAGAAGTTCCTTCAACCAATCTGGGACTCTTTTGAGATGTTTCAATGGATTTCTTAGATATGATTTTGTTGAAAAACTTAATTGGATGGACGATTGTGAAAATGGTGTAGTTGTCTGGTGAGAAAAATGGGAGAGACAAGGTGAAAGTGGGGTAGTAGGGGTGATGGCGTGTAGATTTGAATAGGGGTGGGTGGAGGGTGGTGGGATTGAGGTATGGGAGGTTTGGAGTGTAACAGTAAACATGGAAGTCTAATCTATGTAAATCCCTTAATATGTGTAACTGATGATTTCAGTTTTAAAAAAGGAACTGAAATCAAATTAATTAAATATTATTAATTAATAATATAAAAATATAAACAAATTAATCATTTATTAAATAAATTGAAATTGATTTTTAAATTTAATTTAATTCAATTGATATGTCATAACCCGTAAATAAATTGTTATAAGTAAGAATTGTTTAAAAGTATGTTTAAAACCCGTAAAATTTACTCTTAAATGTGTATATGACGTGAATTTTCCATTTTGATTTTATTCAATCCTTTACATAAAGGAAGGGATAAGGATTTTAGGCACGAGAATACTTAGTACAAGCGCACAAATCAACTTCCAGTTCTGCTGGTGAATTAAACAAGTGAAACTCGAGCAGATTTTTGAGCTTTTATTTCTATCTTTTGTACATATGCACAACATAAATGAACCTTTTTAAGTTGATTCATATCAGGCACCGAGACAGAATTTAGGGAGGTACAATCTATCAAAGTTAAGTCAATAATTGAAGGGCACATGCTGATAAGTTTGGAGAAAATTGTGGGAGATATACAAACTTGATCGAAACGGATCTCTTTCAAACAAGGAAGCTCCTTAATATCATTCTCATTAATTTCACACAATTTTAAATGAAGAACGGATAATAATTTCGACTTGAAAACTACAGGGGAAATTTTGAAGAAAGCAGAGGAAGTTGGTAGTAACAAATAGATTTCCGTAGTATTATAGTCTGCATCGAGTTTGATGACAGTGAAGAGGGTAGAGCACTTTCCACAGAAATTGAGACGATATAATGGATAGCAATTGCAGTATCCACAGTACATCTTTGTAGGACATTTACGTATAAATATGCGATCACGCAATGATTTTATCATGTGATGCCAATTTCTCGAAACAAGACAAGCTGTTGCTCTCTCTTTTACATTTAGACAAGACAGGATTTTCGAGACGATATCATATGGTAACTCTAAAAATAATATATCAGAAGCCATGAATTCGAAACTCTGTTGAGTTCTCAAAATTTAACCAATTTTAAATGATATATATATATAATAAAGTTTTTGTAGCTTGACTTGGAAACGGTTTTATAATTTGATTTCCAGTAGAAGAGTGACAACTTAATATTACTTTATGGGGCAAATAAGAAATTAGAGCACAATTTAATTTTAAGGGTTTTATATTATTTTTTTGACTTTATATTTTTAAAATATTCCAGGGAAATATATGATCCTTCAAAGTTAGAGCACGTGATTTTTTTTCCCGACTTCTTTAATCCAACGATTAATTTAAATATCTCCCTTATAAATCTATTTGCTTGTTATTATTTGAGTTTCTCATTCTTATTTAATTTTTTTCTTTCTTTCTTTAGTGTAAAAATATGAGAAATAAAAAGAAGAAAGTGTGACGAACAAACAGTAAAATTTAAGAAAAAAATTTAAAACTATTTTTTGCCGCTATTTTGTAATTTATTTTTTGTATTCGTAAAATAAATCATGGCATCTATGATAAATTTAAACATGAAAGTGAGTGAAAAATAAATTGACCATCAATATAATAAATTCAAATTAGCTCTGAATCAACGAAGTAATTTTTTTTTTGTGTGAGAAGGATAAAATATATACCCCTACATGATTTATTTTTTAAGAAAATTAATTAATATTTTTCACTTCGTGTAACACCTCTGAAATTCATAGCTCAATTGGAATTACGTAAATTTTAGAAAGTTGCTGAAGTACAGGTTCAACAGGCCCATGTACTGACCGTAGAAAGTCCTACGTACGGGCCGCAGAAACCACTCGTGGGTTCTACAGACCAACACGACGGTCTGTAGAAAGTCATAACCATAATTGGGTCTGTAGAGTCTATGTGGCAGTTTTAAAGAGGGGTTATTTTAGTCTTTCCTACCCCTTCTAAACCTAAACCCCGACGTTTTTACACCCTAAATAAGATTCTAAACAATGTTAATTGACCTTATTACTGTCATTAATGCTTTCAAGTCTTAGAGCAAGGATCCAAGAGGAGAAAGCTAGGATTTTCAAGCATCTTCTTCGAGTTTCTCCAAGAACATTGTTCTTCCAAGTATGTAAGGCTAATCATAGTGATGGACTAAGTTAGTCCTCACACCCTACATCTAATTTCAGTCAGTAAAAGTTTAGTTCAGTATTTTACCCAAAGTTTCAATGAAATTCTAGTTACAAATTGTGTTCTTATTCCATATTCTAATTTCTTGATTATGAATTGCAATATTTTATGCTTTGATATTCTTGAATTGTTTTACATGCTTGTAGTTCCACATGAACGCTATATATATTGAGTTTTCTTCTAAAAGTATTTTTGAGCCAGTATTTCTTACATTGCTTTTGAGAATTAAAGTGAGTTCAAGAGATAGTTTTAAAACATTATTTTCAGAAAAGTTTAAGGAAACTTAGATGATTCCAAATATATCATTTTTACATTGAAAAGAGAGTATTATTTTCAGAAAATTTTAAGGGAACTTAGATGGATCCAAATGCATCATTTTTACGTTGAAAAATGAGTACTATTTTCAGAAAAGTATAAGGAGTTTTCAGACAGATTTAGTACAACTTCAGTTGCCCCTTAAAGAGGTCTTTTGAAATTATCTCAATCTAGAGAGTACTTTTACATGTCATACACTATTATATTTTAGGGAGTAGTATTGAGCATCGATGTGAGTGAGAGTTTAGATAACCCCAACCTCATAAACCACGTAGCCAACGTGGGATAGGATCGCACCGTATTTCCAAATTTATGTGCTTGAAACAAAATGGATTAACGTTAGAATGAGATATCACTCCCTTCATAGAAAATGAGGAGTAATATTCAACACAAATTGTCAAACTTGAAAGGAAATTAAGGGAAATTGTTCACTCCAAAATTATTGAAAAAATACTACTATGTAACACCCTGAAAATTTCTAAGTTAAGGCCCGAACCATTCTTTATTTGCATGTAAGGTCGCATCGGGTGATTGTTAAATTGCTCATATGTGTAAAGGTTAATTATTTAGTGTGAGAATGGATTTGGAGATGAATTAAGGTCACAAGAAACTCCGAGCACAAAGTTGAGTTGAAAGTTTCTTTATCGATTAAGTTTTGATGTAAGATTCTACTTGGGTCAACTTCAAATGATGATATATCTTATAATATAAAGATTTAAGTGGCCCATAAAACATCAAATTAAATGTATTTGAATCTTCTTTTTAACGCCACCAATTTCACATCAATCCAAGTTTCAAGTAAAAAACTATGATCATTTTAGTAATCTAGTATAGTGCAGTGACGAATTAGCCGATGGAAAAACATTAAAAGGGTTTTGTTTTTTGTCTTTTTACCTCTAAGAAAACCCTAAAATAATTTCTTGACTAATATAAGGTCAAAACAATTAGGGTTTCATCTCTTAATCTCATTCTCTTCTCTCTCAAACCCTAAGGAAAAATCAAAGCATAGGACTTCCATTCAAGATTCTTCCAGTCTTTTTCAAGATTCTTCTTCAAGGTAAGTCCTTCTCCAAAATTTCATTCTTTCCAACTCAAATTCCTTCATACAATTATGAATCATTAGTGAAAATCATAATATTGGTCATAGAGTTTTCAAGAAACTAATTGAAGAATCTCAAGAAAGGTTTTCTTGATTGTTCTCCTTCAAGCTAGGGTTTCAAGTCTTCCAATCAAGTTCTTCTTCAAGATTCTTCAAAACTTTATTCTTCCAAGTATGTAAGGTTATTCATAGTGACATGCCCTACATCTCAATTTAATCAGTAAAAGTTTAATCTAGAGTTATACCCTTAGTTTCGAAAATTCTTGATATGAGTTATGTTATTGATTCTAAGTTCTAAATCCTTGATCGTAATTTTTGAGAATCTTTTAAAGCAAATATTTTTGTCTTAAACTTATTTCCTGAGAAAGCAAAGATGATTTTTGAGAAAGAGTTTTAACCAAGATTTGAGCAAGAGTATTTTAAAGT
This sequence comes from Solanum chiquidenum, assembly GCA_029582725.1. Taxonomy (NCBI): domain Eukaryota; kingdom Viridiplantae; phylum Streptophyta; class Magnoliopsida; order Solanales; family Solanaceae; genus Solanum; species Solanum chiquidenum. The sequence goes on along the minus strand of JAJOOS010017328.1, from coordinate 7,858 downwards.
ATCTTTTGAGAAGAGTTTAAGGGAACACAAATGGTTCCAAGAATAATATTTTATATTGAGAAGAGACCTATGATTCATGATTAGTATGACAATCGTGTATGTTATCAATGTGTAAGTAGTATGACATTTGGATATGTCATCAATGTTTATGAAGTAAGACTTCCCAAGTCATCAATGATCAAATCACAATAAACAATTGTTTTAAACTATTTTTTATGAGAAAGTAAAGTAGAGTTTGAGTAGAGTTTAAAGAGAATTTTTAGTGAAGTTTAAGGGAACCGAGTAGTCCCAAATGTATTATTTTGTTACATTGAGAAACGAGAAACTTTGACTTTTAAATGAGTTTATGAGTTTAGAGATATTTCAGAGCATTTGCCTCTTTTAAGATGATAGTTTGAACAATTATCTCAAATCAGAGAAAGAGTATGGTTTATACATTTGAACATGATTATATATATTATTGGGAGTAACATTGAGCACCGGCATGGGGATGAGTTCAGACAACTCAAAATCCTCATAAAACATGTCTTGCCAACATGAGTACATGATCATACTTTTTAGATGAATCCTTATTGCTTAGTCGATCCACTTAGTGGAGAGGTTCTCTACCCTGACACAATATATGACAGTTCTAGCAGCGTGGGCAAGACGTTGTATCCTCACATAGCTCATAGTGATAATTGTTGGTTAGAGAATCTCCCAATAGAGTTAAAGTGTATTTTAATATATCACTTATTATGTTGAGTTCAGAGATGAGTAAGTACTTTGTAAAGTTTTAAATGATTTGACTCCTTTATTTCTTTACATTCAGCTTGAGTATATTTTTTATCTATTCCAGTACTTTCATTTAGTTATTTCTCTTCGGCTATATTACATACTCGTACATTCAAATGTACTGAAGTCATTCGACCTCCATCTTTTTATGATGCAGATACAAGTGTTCATGATCATCAACAGGCGCTTCGTTGAGATCACTCTACACTTCACCTAGCTTTTGGGTGAGCCTCCTTACATTCCAAAGGACTTCACATTTACTTTCTAGTTAGTAGTTTTGAGATGTTATGGGTCTTGTCCCGACATTCTTCTTTAATAGTAGAGGCTTCATAGATAGACAAAGTCGAGGTGTCTCTTAGTATTTACTTCTTTTGAGTTGTTTTACAAACTAGAAGTATGTTTATTGAGTATTTTCCAAACTTTATCAGATGAGTATTTGAGTTTAACAGATTTAATTCTGTTTTGGGCCTATCATTACTTGAATAAGTCTTCCGCTAAATAGTCAGCTAGAACAAAGGTTCTCTTGGGGACTACCAATGGTTCTCGAGTGCTGACCACATCTAGGATGTAGGCTCGGGGTACGACATACTAGATGATCACTTAGCGACAAACAATATTTAATACTACTATATGAATGTAGATACCTTTGATTCAGTTGTGTTAGTTTCCAAGGACAATATCTCGTCAAACTTGTTGGTTGTAGGAACATACTTCAATCCAATCTCAACTTCCATTATATTTAAACCCACCAAGGCACACAAGTTTTGGAATATAAAAGAATCGAATATCTTGAACCAACGTAAATTAGGATTAACAACCAAAGATCATCCAGATGAATTAAGCTCAAACTCTTAAATACAGGACTCATAATTTTGATTTTGTTCAATCCTTTACATAAATGAAGATATGAGAATTTTATGAAAAGAACCTCTTGGAGGAAATCGGGGGGAATGTTTGCACAGTTTAGATCAGGACTTGTAGCTTAGTACAAACGCACAAATCAACTTCCAGTTCTACTGATGAATTAATCAAGTGAAACTCAAAGATTTCAAGCTTCTATTTCTATTTTCTTTAGATATCTATCGTCACAATTCATATGAACCTTTTTAAGTTAATTTTGATTAGGCACTGAAATGGAATAATAGTAGCAACTAGACATCAAAGTTAAATCAACAATAAAAGGGTTGTTATTTTGGAGCTGATGTTAAGTTTTGATGATTTAACAAACTTAGGGATCTAACAAGGGACCAAATCCAGGAAAGACTTGTTCTTCTGGTATTGGGACTGATAATAAGGGGAATGAAATCTAGCTAAAGGGGATTGGTGACATGGAAAATAAATGAATAAACTCAGCATGAGGAATGTTTGTTTGTCATCATCAAAATAGGGGAAAATGTTGTATTTTAGGTGTTTTGATGATCCTCACAAATGCAGGGACCCGGTCTCTGCCAGAGTGCTCTCGTCCAGGTTCAAAATGGTGTACAACTATAAAGTTGTCTTGTCAGGTTGGTTGGTGAAAAGTGCAGTGTACTTCACCAACAAGAAGGGCGAACGGGGTTGTTTATTTCAGTGGTCAAAAATCTTGTTGGTGATTGATATATACAAAAATAAAAAACAACATTATTCATTCAAAAAGAGAGAGAGAGAGCTAGAAAGTTTTTTTTAAGAACTCAAGCATCAAAGAACACACTATAAGGGACCTGGTTCTGAAAGACTGCGTACGTGAAAAAGATGAAAAGATAGCTGCCAAAAAGTTGCCTACTCTAATGTGTTTGGTGCATATCCTTTTTAGAGAAGCAAGCTCTCAGTCAATAATGTCATCCCAAAGGTTTTGTGTCCATTTAATATAGTCACTTCTCACAAGACATAAACTTAAGATTTGGCAAACAAAGTTTTGAATTTATGAAAATTCATAAGCTCAAAAAGAAAAGGCCATCTTCAAGGAAGAACACTGCTCATATTCAACAAGGGACATGATGGAGTGCTGAAGCATCTTGTTGTATTTGAGCTTTGTATCTTATGTGCTTAGATTGCAAATCTACTCCTAAGTTATAAAGGATAGTAGATCGGTTGCTTGTCTAAGTTTTTAGTTTGAGTCGTATTAACTAGAGTTAGTTAGTGGTAGCATCTATATTTTAGTCAAGCCTTTTTACATCATTGTTTTGATATTGGTGGCTAGAGTTAGCCTTGGTGGGTTCTTGAATTCTAGATCAACTAGAGCTAGTTGGTTTAGTGGGCAATAGAGTTATTGATTTGTTTTCCTTTGTAGTAGAGTTGCTACAGTAAGGGGGAAGGTATTAAGAGGTTAATTCCTAGGTTGCAAGAGTTTGTAATCTTAAACTTTGCTCCGTTTGAGTGAAATGGAATTTGGGTTGAAATCTTATGTGTACAGGTCGTGGTTTTCACTTCCCTTGAGCAAGGGGGTTTCCACGTTAATCCTTGTGCCTGATTTACTTTGAGCTATTTAGTTTCTGCACTATTATTCTATCTGGGACTTAGTCCTATGATCACTGGTGGAAGCATACATTATAACAACTGGTATCAGTGTGGGACTTTCTACCTGACTAACATCAATAAAGGATCATGTACAAATGGCTGCTCCACCAAGTCTGGAAGAAGGAAAATCTACTACTCGTCCTCCTCGCTTCAATGGTCAGTATTATGGATGGTGGAAGACCAGGTGCATTATTATATTATGGCGGAAGACAGTGAACTGTGGGATATGGTGCTTGATGGTCTTTATGTTCCTATCAAAGATGTGAAGGATGAAGATCTGACTTGGGTTGTTCCCAAGTCCAGAAAAGAGTATGATGAAACATACAATTTTTTTGAATAAATTGTAAAGAAAAAAAGTTGTTGGTACATGGAATAGGAGCAGACGAATACAATAGGATTTCGGCCTGTGAAACGGCCGATGAAATATGGGACTACTTGAAGCCAACCCATCAAGGAACAACTCAAGTTAAGGAATCAAATATGGACATGATGACTACTCAGTATGAAAATTTTAGCATGAGTGAAGGTGAAACTATTCATGAAATGCACTCTAGATTCACCTCCATCACTAACAAACTTTGATGCCTTGGTGAGCCAATTCATCCAAGTAAACAAGTTCGGAAAATCCTAATAGTTCTTCCAAAATCCTGGGAAAGCAAAGTCAATGCCATCACTGAAGCTAGAGATCTGAAAACTCTCAAAATGGATGAACTCATTGTAAATCTGCAAACCTATGAGCTGAATAGAAAAAAAGATTCATCCAAGAGAGAGGGAAAGAAAGAAAAGTCTGTGGCTCTGAAACCCCCTCCAAGTGACATATCTGAAGATAATGAGGAGATGTCTTACTTGACCAAAAGGTTTCAAAAGATAGTTAAGAAACACGGTGGCTTCCAAAGAAAGGGAAACTCTAGCTGGATAGCTAATGCGAATGATCTTTGCCACAAATGTGGAATGCCAGGACATTTCATGAGAGATTGTCTGAATAATAAGCAATAATACAAAGATCATACAAGAGGAGACAATGGTAAACGTAGGGACCAGGTCTCAGACCATGCTAGGTGAAAAGCGACTACTGACAATATGGTAAAGAAGGCCTTTGCTGTATGGGGAAACGTATCCAGTGATTTGGATAAATCAGATCATTATGAAGTTGTCTCTATGATGGCGGTGAAAAATGAAGAAGATATTTTCAACACCATCTTCTCATTGATGGCCAAGACTGATGATGAAGTCGATAAGGATGGGATTACACTTGACCTCAAAAGTGACATAGACAATTTTTCTATTAGCGGTTAAGAAAACTTGCTATAGTGTTAATCAACTTTGTAAATGAATTAACTGGAGAGAGAAATGCCTTGAGAGAGAATCTGGATATCTGTAAAGATGAAAAGATAACTCTTGTCTCTCATATATTTGAAGTTAATAAGTGATGGTGTTGGAAGCAAAACTTCTGCAGCTTAGAGACGACTCATGAATCACTTTAAATGGAAAAACGAAACTGAGTGGTTTTGATTTAGATGTGGAAGAGAATCCAAAGAAAACCGAGTTAAAACTAGCAGCCTCACTAGAAAGAAACTCTCCACTGGAGGTTGATTTAGTTCAAATTAAGGAAGAATTAATCAAATCCTTAAAGTGGACTAACTCATCTAATATTCTCACCAACTTGGCAAACCAAAAATTTAACAGTGGTAAGGGCCTAAAGTGTCAAAAGATAGAACCTCCCTACAACCCTTATAGCAAGTATGTGTCTGTGTCTGACAACTTGTTATGTAGTCACTATGGTCAAAATGGTCACTTGAAAAGAACTTGTGAGTCTCTAAAAAGGGAAAAACAGAACCAAGCTGAGTTCTCAAAATCTGAAAATATGAAAGAACCTCGTCCTAGGTATCTCTTCAGCAGGAAAACTCTGCCTCCATGGACCAGCCGATTTCTTATTAGGTCTTTGGATAGTTTTTGGGAACCCCGTCTTAAGTGGGTTCTTAAATCTAACAAATGATTCTTACTTGCAGAAGAGAGGAATCAATAAGTGGTGGTTCATGGATAGCGGCTACTCAAAGCTCATGACTTGAAAAACCAAAAAAAAACGTCCTCTCTCTCTATGAAGGCACTTCAAGGTAGAGGTGTCTCTTTTGACATAGGCAAGATTGGAAAGTATGTGGAACACACCATTGAAGAGGTGTACTATGTCAATGGGTTGAAGTACAATCTTCTAAGTGTTTCACAATTCTGTGATAAAGGAAATAGAGAACATGTATATTGCTGATTTGAATACTGCTTGTAATGACAGTCTCACTTGCCTTAGTTTTCAAATTGAGAATGTTGATCTATGACACAAGAGACGTTCTCATTTGAGTGTTTCTCTACTGCAGAAACTTATGTCAAGGGACCTCATTCGCGGTCTGCCCAAAATAAAATTTGCAGATGACAACGTTTGTGATACTTGTGTTAAAGAGAAGCAGATCAGACCATCCTTCAAGCGAAATAAGTAGGCTTTTAATCTTCTAGAGAACTTTCGAGCTGAAATGGTGAATACTACATGTTCTGTGACCAAAATGATGATATTGAGAAGATTTATCTCAATGATCAAGGCTTATCCGGTCTATAAAGAAAAATTGTGCATTAAAAAAAATGTTCATGTGATTTTTGATGAATCTGGAATAATTGAGAAGTTACAAAACAAAGAGGATTCTGAGATTGAAAAGTTGCTCCAGATTCAGAGAGAGTCTAAACGGTGAACTTGCTAAAGAACATCCTCTTCAAGAATCCAACAATCCCAAAGAAGCTGATGCCATTGATGAACCTGACGAGGGACCTGGTCTGATAGACAATGCTGAACAAAAGTGATGCAGTTCAAACTGATTATGCAGATTCTGAAGGTTAGAAAGAAGAAGCCGATCAAGCTCAGTTTGAAAGAAGCTAAGTATGACACTTGGTTCCCCGACTAGCTGACAGGTTGTCCAAGTTCCTCTTCAACAATGGTTTCAAAAAAGGTAAAATTGACAAAATCCTCTTTTTGAAATCACAAGGAAAGGGAATTGCTGATTATATAAGTATATATCAATGATATCATCTTTGGAGCAATCTTTGAGGTATTTTGTGAAGAGTTTGTTGCACTCATGAGTAGTGAGTTTTGAAGTGAGCATGATGGGAGAATTAAATTTCTTCTTGGAGCTACAGATCAAGCAAACTTCTAAAGGTACCTTCATTTGTCAAGAAAAGTACAACAAGTTGTTGAAGAAGTTTCACATTATGTATGCCAAGACAATTGACACTCATATGGAGACCAACTCAAAGCTGGATGCTTATGGACCTGGTCCATATGTGAATGATACAATGTATAGATGAATAATTGGATTCTTGCTATCTCTCATTGCTAGTAGATCGGACATTGTGTTCAGTGTTGGAATGTGTACATGATTCAAAGATTGTCCTAAGGAATCACACTTGAAGGTTGTTAAGAGAATCTTGAGACATTTGAAAAAAATAAGGACCCGGTTTTATTCTGTCCATCAGGAGACTTTTTTATTTGGAGCAATATGGTGATGTTGATAATTCTAGGTATCAAGTTGATAGAAAGAGTACCTCAAGAATGGCTTATTTTCTTGGCTCATCTTTCGCTTCATGGGGAACTAAAAGGCAAGATTCAGTTGCTCTTTCAACAACTGAGGCAGAGTATGTAGCAGATGCAACTTGATGTGCTCAACTCGTGTGGATCAAACAACAGAGATAAACAAATTGAAGATTGGGGATGCTAAAACTTGACTGAATAGATTCTGCCTGAAGCAATCAACCATCTCAGGACTATGCAAAGGGAGCAGGTATCCTTGTTTTTCAGTTATGTATGCTTTAGCAAATCCAGTCTTATACCTTTTGTAGGTATATACACATGGTGCAATTGTTGAAGGAAAATGGAGGTTAAGAAAGATCTAGGCAATTACATTCAAACTATAAAGAGAGACCCGGTCCATTCTCGAAGGTTAACACTCTTAACATTGCATTTTGAATTACGCATGAGAACCGTTGCAATTGCCACGTGTCTGTCATCCAGTGATCTGACCATTGTCCCATCATTTGAATACGAAATGACACTTCCTTTCACCTGATACACCCTTTCACTTCCTTTATACTCCATATTTCTTTCAATCTCCCCAGAAAAATCGAATCCCCTTCCAAAATTAGAAATTTTCAAAACCCTCTTTTCTCCTCTCTCAAAAATACTTCAAAATGTCTAAACCTTTTATTCCTACCGGAGAATTTTCAGATGAAGAAATTCTTGAGTGTGAAGAGAGACTAGGTTTAGCAAGCAAAAAGAATAGGGTGGAAAAGATTATGTCCAAAAAGGAAAGGGCTGATATTCTGAGAACTCAAAGTATTCCAAATGGGAGGGTGTCTGACCTTGAAATGCAAGAAAAAAATCAAGCATGAGGAGTCTAATGTAGAGATTCTGTCACGCCCCGAGACTACCCCCGAGACGCGGACACGGGACCTAGGACCACAAGTGATCCCAAGCTAACCCTGCTGGCATGATCATGAGCATACTAAAGATAACAAACTGATGCGGAAGCTAAATCATAATTAAAATGAAAAG
>JAJOOS010017326.1:0-25550 GCA_029582725.1 Solanum chiquidenum | reverse complement strand
TATGTCTGAAAATAGCCTCTAAACTGACTAGAAATGTTGGGACATTCCCCAACTAAGTCTAGCAAAACTGAAACTAAAGGACTAAAAATACTGAAAAGAAACTCATGACTATTGTCCTCGGAGAATGAGGACTCACCACTGATTCTGCTGACTGAAGATTGGGAACCGATCTAAGCGTGATCTAGAGGCTGAGAACCTGAACTACATCACGGGAAGATGTAGCACACGTATGCGTCAGTACTTGAAAGGTACTGAGCATGCAGGATAGAGTAAAGCTGAAATAACATATAATTGAATAAAATAATAAAGCAATGAAATAATCTGAACATGACATAGATGCTGAAATACTGAACATGACTAATCTAAATGTAACGACCAAGTTATAACATGCTGAGACTGAATACTGAAACGTGGCCAATGCAATGGAGTCTGACTGACCTGTGGGAGCTACTAATAATCGATAATAAAACCACATGAGCTAAATGTGGAGTCCGATGTATACGCCCCATCGAGAAGACCCAATATACCATGTCAGAGGTATAGAGGCATGCTGGCGTGATCACTAAAATGATTCCCATGGAGGGGACTTACAACCTACGTGGCTAGTTGTTCTGGGACTATTTAGGTACGCTGAACCCCAGTCCAACTCGGTATTATACTACTCCCAATGGATTGAGTAATTAACACATTATGACTAAATTTATGTAAGTTACTGGATAGGTCAAACTAAACATGCAAACTGAGAATGCAACAATTAAACTGATATTGATGCATTAATAACTGAGGCTTGTATAACTGAATAACTGAAATATCTGACCTAGCATGTGTAATTCAAGAACTAAAGAAATACATAGCTAGGGTTCTGAAATTCATGCAATAAACTAAATATTAACGTACTAATCTGATTTGGATCATTCTAACAGCTAAGAACCTAACAATTCTAACATTCAAGAAAACCTAGGTCTAGTCATAATAAGGAAATCAAGAAATTGACTGAAAACTAGGGACCTAATGGGTGAAAGGAACCCACTAGTGAAATCCCACATACCTGGTGATGAATTCCATGGAGAAATCTTTCGATTTTGGGGATGGAACTGATGGAACTTTGTTGCGTTCTTGAACTAGGGTTCTTGACCTTTTTTCTCTTCTTACACTCTAATTTTTCTAAGTTTTGATTAATGATTTGACTTAGGTACGTTCTAGTTATGTTTCTAGGCTTAAACTGACTAAAACCTCATAATTTATGGTTTAAACGACGTAGCTTAGGGGTCCAATAAAATAGGAAAAGACCAACAGGCCCCTGACTTAACTGCTGTCGGAGTGACCGATGAACGATACCTACGGTCCGTAGGTTGGGGTCGTAGGTCAAGTCTGCCCGACAGGGCTTCACTAAAACGAGCATAATTTTTTACTCGGAGGTAGGATTTTAGCAAACTCGGTGGCGTTGGAAAGAGGATTCAATTATCTATCATATAATAGGTCATAGGACACATAATTCCTTTCTTTTATGGGAGTGATGACCATTTGAATTTTACCCATCAGCAATCCCCCCCCTAACTGGATACTGACCTTCACCAACGATCAGACCTACGGACCGTGGATCGAACAAGGGACCGTGTTGGTCGGCCGTCATTCGCGTTAGAGGCTGGGTAAAGGGGGCCAAGATCCATGGACACAGACCACAGATCGTGGTCTGGCCTACAGATTGTGGGTCTGTTCGTGGGTCGAGACTTAGCCGATTTTCTGAGCTGGGTTTAGGAAGGGGTTGCAGTGGTGAACCACGGACCACCAGCACGGGCCGTGGTCTGACCTACGTTCCGTGGGTGGCAACCGTGGGTTAGACTTGCAACTTCTCAAAATCTGCATTTTTGGTCTGTTTCAGATACGGGGTGTTACACATTTGGAGCTCCGATTAAATCCGGATAGCGCACTACATGGCCCATTCGGGCGTGCCGCTCCCAATAGGATTTTCTCCATACCTAGGCTCAAACCCTAGACCTCCGAATAAGGGTGAAGCACTCCCACCAATACACCACAACCCATATTGGTACATATATGGTTGTTAGCCCTAAAGCTCATTTAGTTATCTATCGTATCAATTATTATATTACTATATTACTAACCCTAAAGAGTAAAGCCTCCCTTGATTTAGTACTCTATTTTTTCGGTTAGTTGCTCCTAGGTTTTCTTGCTTAATTGTTCTTTGTTTTGGTGCTTTTCAAATTTAGAGTTTCTTTGCTTGATATAGACTTCTCCGTCGATAATAGATATTGGGTAAAGTCTTCATATCTCATTTTATTTTATTCGTACTGGTGGGAGTGATTCACCATTAACCAGAGGTCTCAGGTTCGAGCCCTGGGTATGGAGAAAATCTTATTAGGAGCGTCACCCCTGAATGGGCCTTGCAGTGCGCGATTCTAATTTAGTCGGAGCTCTAATATGGACTCTAGACACCGGGTGAAAAAAAACCCATAACTAATTAAGTTGTGGAGTTCTGAAAGAGGAGTAACAAAGTTATAGTTGCATAGATAGAAATTCTACACGGTAATTCTAGGGGTGTGATTAGTTCTTTCATTTTGTGTGTAATCTAATGAAGGCCTACCTTAGAACCTGCATGTATTCTTTACTTGCGTAGAAAAGAAGTTAAGATGAGGAAAAAGAACTAAGCATAGAAACTGAGACTCATGTTTCATCTAACGATTTGAGATCTTATGGTGATGACCCAAGTACTGCAAGGACTTAGTGTCTGAGCCAAGGCTATCCCCTAAACGTACCATGGCGAATAGGACCTTGAAAGACTCTAAATAAGCTATTTGACATAAGCATGACACTCTAAAAGCGGAATTAAGTCTCAAAGCTTCATCTCAATATGATACCAAATCAAAGTACAAAGATTGCATAAGCGGAAAATACTAAGTTTGACAAAAAGCCTCTACTAATAGGTGTGACTAAAACAAACCCTAGTCACGAAACAAATCTGAAAAACTGAAATGACATAAGACAATAAAGACATGTGGTGCTGAGGTCCCTCATCCATGAGGACTCACCGACTCTGAATATAATTGATCAATCCAATAATAGCCACGACTGGATGGAAAAGCATCAAACCTATATTATAAGACAATATAGGCACAAGAAATGTATGTGTCAGTACTTGAAATGTACTGAGTATGAGGATAAATGCATGAGTAAAAACATAATATCATAAAGAATCGGGAAAATATGACGGTGCATGACCAAGTAAAGCATATTATATGATTTGATGAGCTGAATTCATAAAACATGACACAAGGTCCATGCAATATTCTGAAAATCATACATAAGCTTAAATCATATAATCATTCGAGGAAATTATAAATTGTTGTGGGAGATACTGTTAATCGACATAAACCATGTGAGATCTAACATGAAGTTTAGTGTATTACTTTAACATCGAAAAGAGAGTTTCATATTTGCCAAGGTAAAGACCATAGTCATAAGTTTAGGTGGATCCACTAGCTAGAGTCAATTAAGACTAAGTCCTGGGGGGCACGTAGTTATGGGATAAAATGATTGCTACCATAGAACTCTGTCTCTACTAACAGGTGAACCTCCATCCCAAAGTTCACTCGGTGCTAAGTAAACTCCCAAAGGAAACATGCATAATCATATTATGTTCATACTTCTTGAAATGGTAAGAATCTAGTAATACCAAATCAATTAAAGCTTCATATCCCAGGAATAACTCCTTAAAACTATGTTTTCATATCGTACTCATAAGAGACACTTATTTAAGCATCTAAATCATGAACACTACTCATAAGAGACACTTATTTAAGCATCTAAATCATGATCACTTTTTCATAATAAAAATTACTTCAATCGGAAGCATATAATTTCATAAAACATATTTGATACTTTATCTGAAAACATCATTGATTCATAAATTTCTCAATTTGTAATGCATGCATATCTTCAAGCTTAGTACATAATCATAAAGTATTCATATAGCATAGGTTCATGTAAAACAAATCATGGAAAATATGTAATTATGATCAAATCATGCATACTAAAATCAATTATGAACAATAAACTCAATTCCAATTGAACCCATACACAAATCATGAAATTAGAATTTGGGTGAGAATTCATATAGAGAATTTTAGGTTTATTTGGGACTCAATGGATGGAGAGAGATCCATTGATGAATTTCCACATACTTTGATGAACCTTAACTTTGGAATTGAAAGAGGAGACTTGGAGCTTGAAAAATCATAATTCTTCTTGAGAGAATCATTGGAGAAGAAAATTTGAGAGCCTAGGAGTTTAGGAGAGAATGAGAGGGATTTGATGTGTAAAAATAGTTATATGGATTACAAATTGTCTAGAAACGACGTAGTTTAGGAATTAATAGGGTAGAAAAAGACCCAATTAACCCTGAGCATTAATTGTCACGACTCATCTACGAACCCCATGTACACTATGTACAAAAGACCACAAACTGTATTGGTCGGTCGTAGATCCAACTACTGAAAACTAACTTTCTGAATCAAAACTACGAACCAAGACCACGAGTTGGAAACCATTTTATGAGTTGTAAAACACCCATCGTACATTATGCCTTAGTTTTATGGCTAGACCTTAGACTTCGAACCACATATGGCTAAGTACGGTCCTCATTTCCTTTTATGGGCCGTATTGGTCAATCGTGCACCAACTTACGGAACGTCTCAAGTTTCTAAAAGCCAACTACGATCACTCAACCACGAGTCGTAATCCATTATACGACTCGTGCAAGCTAGTTGTGCAACCCAAGGTACAAAATATTCCCAAGTCTAGAACTCGATTCACGAACACTATACACGATCCACAAAATAGTTCATGAGTCGTCCTTTTGATCCGTAAACTCCACCTGAGACTTGTCATCAAATTCTATATTTTCAGGATCTCATCTACGACAGTCATTTACGGGTCATAGAACTGAGTACGGTCTGTACTTGGCCTCGTACAAACATGCACCAACAAAGTTTTTTGTAACTTCCCTTTCAAAACATCTTTTCAACTTTCGAGATATTACACTTAGGGACTGTTTGGAAAGTCATCCTGATAATTGAATTTGGTGTAATTACATTGTTTGGCCTATTTGGTAGATCATGTAATTAGTTGATCAGCATGTAATTGTGTGTATTTGACAGGGGTAATTATAATCTCCAATTTTCAAGGAGGGGTTGTGAATTGTTGATGATTAAATGGTGTAATTAAAAGCTGGTTACTTTTTTATTTCTTCTTTTTTTTTGTTTTTTTTTTTGTTTTAATTTATTTTCTATTTCAATTATTTTAAATTATTTTTTTTATCATTCTAAAAGTTCATTCGTATGGTATAATATTTATATTTTATTTCTTTCTCATTCTCAACCTTTACTTCATGTGTTTCTATGGAATTTTTCGTATTATCTATTTTTTATGCCATGTGTATTTATTTCCTTAGCATAATTTTGTTAGTGTTCTAATTTTTAAATTAAAGTAGAATAAATTGTTGAGTAAAATTATAGACTTACGTTTTTCTATTCTCTTAAATCATCTTTATGTATGTTATGTTGAAATTTGACATAAGAGTATATGTTAAATTTTTTGTTTTGAATTTAGAACTTATGTTATATATTTAGTTTCAATTGTTTTAGTAGTATTGACTTGAGACTTCACATTGCAAGTCATTTATTTTTTAATTAGACTTGATAGATTATCTTTTTGTCAAATATTTTAATAATTTATGACATTTTATTTATAATATTAATTTTTTTGTCAAACATGCATTTCATGATGTTCATAGAAATGTTGTGCTTTTAGTTTTTATCATTCAATTGAAATATACTAATTTATAAAATATAAATCAAATTTTTTTTTCATAATATTAGTTAAGAACATATGTTTACTAATTACTATATTTTCAAAAGACAAAATATATCTTTTAATTTAATAACATTTATAAAGTTTCTTATTTGTCTTTTAAATTTTTTAAATAATTAACTTTTTATTTTTTAAAATTTGATATAATCTTATGATTGCAATTGTGCATCAAAACAGTAAATGTGTAATTATTGTGGCAAACAAATAGGTCAGTATAATTACTAAATTGTATAATTATTAGGCTGATAATTATTAGGCTGATAATTATTAGGGTGATATCTTCTAGATGGATCGAAAGGACTCTAGTTGTACATGAAGTTGACCGTTTTACTCCTAAGATTACAAAACTACAGTTTCATAAAAACAACTAACTTAACATTACCATCTAAACTGGAAATCCACAACCTTAGTTTCACATCTTATTAATAACAACCAACTTTTTAGTTACTAAGCAATAAAACAATCAAATCTTTCAAACTGTACTTTCTACAAGTATTTTGGAAATAAAGGCTATTTGTTCTCGTTAATAATCTCGTCAAATTATTCTGTGGAATTCTATCTCAACCTTGTTAAATCAATAAATTGAGAGATATAATTTGAGCATATCATCTCCTCCGTCCGTCTGCCAGTCCGCCGCCCAACCCTCGAAGCCGAAGGTATGCTTTTTATCATCATAAGTATTAAATTATTTTTCTTATTACTTGTATTATATTGTATTATCGTCGATTATAAAGTTTTAATTATTGTTCAATTATAGTATTCATGGTTCCAAGATTTTGTGATTTTTATTTAATTCTTGTGATAAACTTATCTACATTTGACTTTACTCAAATATTTTGTTAATTTGGTTCTTAAGTTCCTAATCAATATGTTCTCTTCGAGAAACTAGAAAAATGTATTTCATAATTATTTACTTCTCTGTAAATATGAAGTATGTTTTAGAGCTTGTGCATTAATTATTATTGACTAGTTACAACACTTTGAGTTTCAACATTTGCACTTATAAGTATTGCTTATGAATGGAATTTTTTTAAAAAAAATATGGCCAAATTATGGAGGAATGATAGTCAAATTGAATATTTTTAAATTATTGTTGAATTGAAATTGAATCTTCTAGAAAGTAATTTGTTTTATTGGTTGTAGAACTTTTCATTGAATTTTCAATCTAATGTAAATTATTCGATTCCTAAATTGAGTATTTGAATAAAAAATGAATCTCCAATATTGGAAAAAGACAAGCTTTAATTAAGTTGAAATTTAAATTAAATTAATATTTAAATGTTGATTTTATGAGAACTTAGGATTCAACTTTGAACTTAAAATTCAACTTATAAGATACAATTGAATTTTGAACTTATATAATTATTAAGCCAATTATTTTTTACAACTTAACAAAACTTTGGTGGTACCGTGCTTTGTAAATTGTATCAGTATCTTTGTCCTTCTGTCATAAATAAATAAATAAAATATTACTAAGATCAAGGGTTGTTGGCTTTGCTGACATTGTTGACAGGTTAGAAAGGTAGACGATTCTATTAATAAGATACTTAATTAGGCATTGTGTTATTAAATTGCTTAAGCACAATAAAATCTTTGTTTTTCTTACATTAATAATTTGCATACTTCCTCCGTCTAACAATAATTGTTTACTATACTATTTTGAGATGTCCAATAATACTTGACCACTTTATGACATCAATGGATAATTTTACACTTAGTTCCTAATTTATTATATTTTTCAAGACATTGTATTTATTATATGCAAAGGGTGATATAGTAAAACCGAACCCGGAGCCTAAAGGGCAAAAAAAATTATCAAAAATTCCAAAAGGGCACATCACTTTTTTTTCTAACCAAAAGGGCAAAATCGCTACTGACGCAGCGATTTTCCTCTGACAAAATGAGGAAAAATCGCTGTCCTAGCAGCGATTTCGTCTAAAAACTTTTTTTATTTATTTTTATTAAATATCGCTGCCACAGCAGCGATTTTGTAAAGAATTTTTTATTTTTTTTTAATTAAAAATCGCTGCGATTTTGTAAATTATTTTTAAAAAAAATTAAAAATCGCTGATTTTTTCTTTAAAAAAACTAAAACGGCATATCAAAAAAAAAATTAACCAAAAGGGCTTCTGACAAAACAAAAATAAAAATCATTGTTATAGCAGCGATTTTGGATTTTGGTTAAGAATTTAAAAAAAAAAGTTTTTCTTTTTAATTTAATATTATTTATGATATATAATTCAATTTTCCTCATGGTTCAACAATTTTATTGAGTATACTATCGTCTTATTTATCATTTTTATATTACTAATAATTAATAATATGCATGAAAAATGCTGCCCCTGCAGCAATGTGTAAGGGAAAAAAAAATTCTGACTTAAAATCGCTGCCACAACATTTTTTTTTTATTTTTTTTTACAATGATAGTGATTTTTAATTAATTTTTATTTTTTTAACAAAATTGCTGCTGTGGCAGCGATTTTTAAGATTTTTTGTCATTTTGTCAGAGAAAAATCGCTGCGTCAGTAGCGATTTTGCCCTTTTGGTTAGAAAAAAAAGTGATGTGCCCTTTTGGAATTTTTGACAAATTTTTTTGTCCTTTAGGCTCCGGACTCTAGTAAAACCATCCTTCTATTTATAGTTTCTTAAGGGGTGTGCCAAGTCAATAGTGGATAACTATTATTGGACAAAGGGAGTAATATTTAGTCATAATTAAGCAAACAATCTATATATATATAGAGAGAAATATTTTAACTTATGTATAACTAATCTTGTTTGGTACACTTTCAACTTATGCATAACTAACATAAGAGATTTTAGTTAATGCATGCATTAACATGATTAAAGACACAATTGTCCCTCAAAATATTTTTCATTGTCTTTCCACCATATTTGTAGAGGATATTTTTCATAAACAAATATATTTTTTCTTAGAAATTATGCAATACATGTTAGTTTTAATAAATTGAATCAAACACTACATAAGAAATAATCTCAGCATAATTGATACAAACATAGTTAATATCAACTTTTACTCACTCATTATATTCAATATTATTCTTATACAACCTATCAAATGACTCCAAAGTGTGTTAAAGTGTACAGAAAGAAAATATACACTCAAGTTTTGATATATATAATCTAAATCACCCAAAAACTTTTAGATGGATGAATTTGAATTGTAAATTGAGAATGCCAAACTTAGGGTTCAGTGAATTATAATTACAAACTTATGTAATTTTGACGAAGTCAGTCCAAAAGATATTATTAAGTATATATCTAATAACACGACGTTTCTAAGTCATCAAATTGTGGACGTGCCGGAGTGGTTATCGGGCATGACTAGAAATCATGTGGGCTCTGCCCGCGCAGGTTCGAATCCTGCCGTCCACGATCATTTTATTTATGCCAAATTTCCACTTGGTAAAAAAATAAAGAAATTTTGTTAAACTATTTTTAAAAATAATATTTTTTATTTAATATATCATATATTCACAAGAAAAGAATTTTTTTTATTAGCTACTAGAAAATTAATAGAATAATTAAAATTTAATAAGAATTAAGTAGGTTGTCTAACAACACATATTAACTCATTTAAGCCTAATCTGCTCATTTAGTATGGACAAACAACACAAATTTCACTAGTTTAAGGGCTAATTATCTGTCTTTTCGTAACTTTTCAAAATTACAAAATGTGTCAAATTTCAGTCCCCAAATACATGAGGTTACAATTAGGTATAATTTATTTCAGATACAATATTATGTTCAAACAGATTCGCATGATTGAAAAAAGTGAGATATGATTACAATTTCAAAAATAATAATCTTTTGTGCGTGGAATACTATATCATGATATTCCTTAATATAGAAGAAATTGGGAGAAATGATATTTTTTCTGCTAAGTAGAAATAAATTTTATAAGTAAATGTTATTATTATTGTGGTTATTTCTCAAGTGAATCTTGTGACTAAGGTAAGATTTAGTGTTAGATTTATGTGCTACTAAGTATATTTGTGATAGTAAAATAATTCTTGTACTAGACCCAAGTTGAAGAAGTAAAATAACTTATTTATATGGATGATTCAAGAATTATTCAAGTTCTTTTGAGAATTTTGGTTTTCTTTAACTCACTTCTGAAAATTATTGCTTGATCCTTGTTCCTAGCTAATATTCGGACCTACTTGGCTATTGAGGAATATTATTGCTATTAGTTTGGGTGTTTTATGTTTCTAATATTCATATCAATTTGATTTTGTGAAATTATTAGAAAAATTGGAGAATAATTACAATAATTTGAGTATGGTACAATTGCATTGATCATAACAATATTTTTATGAGCAATGATAATTGTAATTTTTTTAAAAGAATTTTCAAAAATAATTATAATTTAGGCTCAATTTAAAATTTATAGCTATAATTTACTTAGTTACAATTTGTTATTACATGTTAACAAAAAGGATAGAAGCGAGCGAGAGAGATTGGAATAGAGAGATTCGTAACTACGGCCTCATTTGTTTGCACTTAATGAAAATCTGAATCTAAATGGTTCAAACATTAGATCATTAAACATGTTTGTTTTTTCTATTAAAAATTTCCTAATGGGTCTGAAATGGTCTAAATGAATCAGATCTATGACAGAGACTTATTCTCATTCAGACTCTTTTGAAGATACTTTTATTTTCGGAAAAAAATTGTGCTCCATATTTTTTTCTTCAATTTTTTTTTCGATCTTCTCTCATTCTCCAACTTTATTAGTTATCCAAATGATTTTCCTTAAACTTTTAATTTTTGTTCTTGTTGTTTGTTTATCAAGAATTGATCAAATTTATTGTAAAAAAATTATTTGATTAAAATGCAAAGCAACTTCATAAATATATGTTGTTGAAATCGGACGATGATTCCTTTATAAATTTGTTTAAAATCATTTGAATATATCATATTCATTAAAAAAAAATTAGGAAGAGCACATGAGCAAACATATTATAGAACATAGAGATGCTTCACTTATTTATCTAAGATTAATTTGTGTTGAATTATTATTTTTCAAAAAGAGATGATTACATTTTTTCTAGCGATTATTTTTATTATTATAATTTATATATGTAGTCAATGTTGTCTCATTTTACTTTAATCAAACTTTAAATATTTATTTATAATTCAAATATTAAACGTTTATTAAAGAATGACATTTTTTCTAATACTTTGTTAATGTAATGTTTAACGTATTTTATTTGAATTAGAACATTTATTGTGTTAACATATTTAAAAGCAAACCATCCTAATAATTTAATGTTCAGATCTACAAATAAAATCTTAATCCATGACATTCACATTCAGATCTCTTAATCTCGATAAAAACGAACGAGGCCTACGTCAATACTACCTATATTTTCAAAGTTGGCAGCATTTAACCCAACTAGAAAAAGCCATGTGTGCATGAGAGATCATACAGCTTCACTTTTACGTGGCGACTTATTAAAAGCTGTTCACTTCAATTATGAGATTAATCATATTTAGCAATGCTTCCTATGAAACGACTAGATACAATTGCTCGTGTAAGCACACACTCAATATATATTATTTTATTTAATCACTTTAATATTTTAAATTATTAATTATTGTGATTTATAGTTTTTTTTTTAATGTAAATATCAAATTATATATGTTACTCTGTCCCAATTTTTATGTGAGCACGTATGAAATTTCGAGAGTCAATTTTTTTTAAATTGTTAGTTATTGTAATTTATAATACCATATTTTCATATTTTTTTAATACATAACATACTTAAAAAGAAAGTAAGTCAAATAAATTAAAATGGAGTAGGTTCTAAATATAAATAGAAGAAATTGAAGTAGAAGGACAAATCGGAGGATGAGAATCTTAAGTAGCCCAATATATGTTACTCCATTTGTCTCAATTTATGTGACTATCTTCTCATTTTAAAATAGTTTAAGTTGTTATTTATTGTGATCGACTGTATTTTTTATGTAATTTAAAATAACATGTTATTTCATCTGTCTTAATTTATGTGACACATGTAAAATTTTGATAGTAAATAAATTTTTTAATAGGCTCTTAAAATATTTTAATTTGTTATTTATTATAATTTATAGAGTATATTTTTTCATAATTTAAATATATAACACACTAAAAATGAAAACAACGCAAAAAACATTAGAATAAAACTATTAATTACAAATAATGGAAATAATTGGATAGCGCTAGCAACAATATGTGAAGAGCTTGAGGAAATTATTAAGCAGCCGCCCAAGTTTCTCAAATTGCGGCTTATTATATCATATCATCATATATCATATATTACTAAAAGTGGAAATCTTTAAAATTGGATTATCATTTTACCCTCTCATTATATTAAAATATTATAAATTATTTAATTAATTAAATAGTAAAAATAAAATTATAATTCATCCAAGGCTTAATTACATGTTTCAGGCTCAAAAACAAAATTCTATGTATTTAGATAAACAAAACGTCAAAATATTTCAAATTTTTGGCTACGTTAATTTAGAAACAATGAATATTTAAAGGAGGCTGCTTTATTAAAATGTTGTCATATTATAGTAGCAAAAATAATGATAGGAAATAATAATTTCTCTCATTTGACAAGCTTTCCAAAATTAGTTTATACATATTTCAAATTCTTAACTACGTTAATTTAGAAACAATGAATATTTAAAAGAGGCTGATTTTTTAAATGTTGTCATACTAAATGTTAATATTAGCTCAAATAATGATAGGAAATAATAATTTCTCTCATTTTACAAGCTTTCCAAAATTAGTTTATACATTTTCGGAATGATTATAAATAATTAAAAATAAATAATAGGTATATAATTTTAAAAAATAATTGCTATAAAAACTTTCAGTAGCTTATGACTTTATATGATTTTCTATAGCACTAATGTTATAAGTTCAAAAATAATTTCAGAAAGAGTCTTTTTCACTATCCCATTAACTACACATACGTACAATGTATGTTATTTATTTATGTCATTTATTATATTAATAAATTTATATTATTTTGAGCTCGTAGTTATAAATTTTTTGCAGAAATTGAAGAGTTGTCTTTTCATTATTCAATACAGATTATTATATTTGTCAATTTCCTCCATATATCAGCTCACACTTTTGCATTACTCTTCTTTTACTCAAACATACTTCCTTATTCATGTTTAGGTAAATATATTCTACTGATTTTTTCTTCTCTTCCTCTTATTACTATTTTACATTTTTCATTCCAGTTTATTGATACTATTTTTCCTAATTTTGTCTTTCCTTTTTTTAATAGAAGTTGTTGTGTCAATCCATATTATAATGCAAAAAGGAAAATTGACTTTATAGTGTTTTCAAAAATATAGATATAATTGTTGTTATGCATTTCAAGTTTTCTTTATATATACACTGATGAATGTTGATGTATAGATTGAAAGTTTCTCAATGAATTGCAGGAATTATTGCGAGGTATGATTGATTAAACTCATTAGAAATACATATTCTTATTATGCTTATAGTTTGAAATTTGAGGGTATCTGTTTTGATTTCTTATCTTATACATGTTTTCCAATTTATATTATAAACAAATATTTTTTTTAATTTATACATAAATTTATAACTATAGACATATATAAATTATGCAAGCATATAAGTCCAAATACTAGTAGAGTAAAATAGAGTAAAATTCTCAACTAAAGAAAGTTCCTCTATTTGTAATTTTGAAACTTGACCCCAAGCTGGTCAATATTCCCTTCTATAGTATAGAGTAATAAGTGTATCTTTAGAAAATAAGATCTTTAAAAAAAATGCATAATATCTAGTGGGAAATCATAAAAAAAAATATAAATATGTAGGGTTTAAGACCTACTTTTTATTCGTTTAAAAATAATAATAACCTATTTTTTTATTTTAATATATTTAAAAAAGGATGACTTTTTTTAATTTTTTGTAATACTTTTAAGTTTTTTTGCACCATTATATGAAAAAGACTATTTTTTCCTTATTGTTGTCGGATCAGGAAGTCTTCACATAGAGTAAGAGACCATGACTGCATCTCACCTCCGCATTCAATAATGTATCTTCATTGTATATACAAACCTTATTCAGAGTTATTTTTACCTCTTTCGTAGTTACCTCTATTTTTTATACAAAAAAAATTGAAGAAATTAAAAGCCCTAAAAACAAATAAAGAGAATAAATTTTAAAAATAATAATAATCAATGTTACCTCTTCAAATAAGTAACAATGGAGAAAATTTAACACTCTGTTTGAATCATTGTTACCCATTGTATTGTATAGTTACCATTACTACAATGTTTGTTTTGATTGTTACTTAAAATGTATTCTATTGTATTGTTAAATTTCGTTGTTATGTAACAATGAAAACCCCTATTTTATGGAACAACCGATTTGGTGTGTTCTCATTGTTACTTTTTTCAATTATATCATGGCATAATATTTCATAATACTTTTTTACCCTTTACCATATATTATTTAATTCTAGTCAAACCTCCTATCCTAGAATAATTAAGGATATTTTAGTAAATTTATAAATTACAATACAGTACGATACAGTCAAACCAAACAATAAAAATGTTATTAAACAACAACAAACAATACAGTCGCCAAACATTGTATCTACCATACAATTACAATACAATATAGTACATTATAAAACAATGGGTAACAATGATCCAAACAGAGTGTAAGCCTACTCAAGGTCTTTAAAGGAGGTATATGATGAACAATAAGCGACTATAGTTGGAATATTTTGATCCCTACAAAGTCAAAGTGAGTAACAACAATTTCGATCTTATTTGATACTCTCTCCATCCCATTTTATACAATATAGTTTGACTTGATACAAAGTTTAAGAAAGAAAGAATTTGAAAATCATGATCTAAAATAAGTGATGAAAACACATAAGAGTAGTGCAATGATATTACAGAGAATAATATATCTAAACATGATGATCACAACCAACACTTGTACAACATGTTTAAAATGTAGAAATACAACTTACATATATATAGCTTAAATGAGAATTGGAGAGGCAAGCTTACAACTTATGGTTCAGGTTGTCATCTTCTCTTTGTATAACTGAAGGAGTAGGTGGTATCATTATCGCATTTTGACCTTTTATATGAGACTCGTCTTCCACGAAGGGTTGCTGTCTATCAGGACTACGAATTTCATCTGCAAATCTGCTGGGGCTTGGTGTACTGCTTTTTATTGTTGGAAGTGGAGGACCTGAAGTATACTCATCTCGCCCATCCTCACGAGGCAATGGTGATATATTTTCATCTTTCCTATGAAATTTATCCTCCACGATGTCATAGGAATTTCCAGTCCTCACTTCCTGAGCAAGAGAGCACCAACAACAAAAAAGCCACAGTGCACAATCAGCAACATAAGGTTTACCACAACAAGTATTGTAAGGAGGCAAATTGTATCTTTTTCTCATCCGAATCCTCCAAAAGCCACCGTATAGTAACCCAAACAGAGAAAGAAAAATTCCGGTAACTCCTAATACCATCTTAACAGTATCATTGTCAGTATTAACAGCAGCCAAATTGAAGATCCAGAAAGGAGCCATACAGAAGAGAAGAAAAGTTGCAATATGAACATACATATTTCCAAACCCAAGTCTCTCCATATTCCAACCAAAAACACAAAAACAGCAGAACAAAGAGAGAGATGCCGAAGAAATATCATCCCAAAAATCAAGAATGCCTCCACTCCATTGTGGTCTAGTTTCAACAACTCTCCCTTTATCTGATACAAAAGAAAATCTCTTTTCCAATGGTATTCTCCACGGTTGGCTAGCACTGCTGCTCTCGGCAGCTATTTTTTGAACTTGTGATTCCTCGTCTAACTCAGTATCATAATCTTTTCCTAGAGGGCTGTGCATACAGTAAACTCCAGAAATGGCAGGTGCAAGAACTGCAACTAAGAGACATATGCCTACCACAACTGCTGGTCTTTCTGACCTCTTGTAACCCCAATTAAGCCCACACAGAGCATATTGAGCAAAACAATTGAGATTCAGTAATACGACAACCACCATCATGTGTGTCCATTCATGGGGCTTATAAGTTCCATTTTTGCAGTAAGCCTTTCTCAGCCTGGAAATATCTTCTGGCCTCCATCGCAATAAAAGATTAAAGTGAGATATCCTTTGAGGGTGCTGGTACAGACATAAGAGAGTAAATAATGCATTAAGAATTTGGTTAATCACTTCATTCCATGTATCTCTCTGAGATTTCTTAGGGAGGGCATGGTTCAACACCTCCGTCATCAGAAGAAGCATAATCACACTAGAAACAGCTACACATACAATCCAAATAAAAAGTACAATATTCAGCGGATTTTTGAACCACTCTTTGCACATTTTCCTAATAGCCGGCCAATCCAATTTCCGTGAAAATAGTTTAGTAATACGTTGACGGAGATGAAGGGGTCTAGAAGAAGGTACAGTTCGAGAAAACTCATCTCTTCGATCAGCTATCTGATGAAACTTTACTGATGGAGAACCCAAATTATCAGAATTGAGGGGTTTTAGCCTTTCGGGACCAGTACTTTGAGAATTTTCATTACTTACAAGTTCCCTTTGAGATGTTGAAACATTCAGAGGTGCATGAGTCTTAACTTGACCATCCATAGGTTCCTCAACAATAGCATGATCTTCACCATTCCCAACAGATGTCATTTGAATGTTATTTGGATTCACAGTCAAAATATTAAACTTTATCTGATCATTATCTACAGCTTTTCCGTTTCAATGGGAGCGCAAAATAAGCATCTAAATCTGTAAATTCAGAAAGCTATATCAATAATCAAATGCTTCAACAATTCTAGTACAAAACAAAAATACACAAAACCCTACAAACTTGTCATAAAATAAGGTAAATGAATTTCCTTAAATCTCACTCAATACACACCATAGTCATATTGAACTAAACTAAATAATCATAATAATAATAATAAGTTAGGGAATCTTAATAGCGCAGTTGATTAACTGCATGAACCTTCAACCAAGGGCTCGATTGCCCACCTTGCAATCACTTCCCTTATTTCCTCTTCCCCTAATTTTTTATCTAAAAAAAAAACTAACCAAGTATAACATGAGTAAATGAGTATGAATTATGGAATTGGCTACAGCAGGTAGACAAGAAGTAGAGAAATAAGACAATAAAGACAACATAGAGATGAGAGCAATCTGAATCAAAAATCGAAGCTTGAATATTTTGAAGAGACTAATCTAAAGTTTAAATTTAAATGAAAGTACCTTTATCATTAATATCAAGTTATTCATACTCCTACCATTAATAAACTTATCATCCTTGTCCCTCAAATGGATGAAAAATCCCAAATCAACTAAAATTACCCAATTTCCTTCTTTTATCCAAGCCCGACCCACTAAACCAAATAAATTCATACCAAATCCATCTCTTTAATCTTGTTCATGACATACACTCCCCAATTTACATCAACAATTTCAAATCATCAATATCCACCAAGCTCCACACAACTCAAAAATGGCATTATCTCTGTTTTCTGCACCAAGTTTCCAAGGTCTCAGACCTCTCAATAAACCCACAGACTCTTCCCTCTTCCTAAACAAACCGATCGCCTTCAAACCCATGATTAAAAAAAAAACTCAAAATCTCGCTATGAAAGCTGAGCTCAATCCCTCAATTGTCATCCGTTTGAGCACTCGGCTTTCACTTTTCCTTGGAAGGTTAGTTTTCTTTAATTTCCAGAGAGAAAATGTGGCGAAACAAGTGTCGTCTCAAAATGGAATTTCTCACATCGAAGCTGGAGATGTTAGGGCTAAGAAATATATAAGTTTGCTAAAGTCTAATGACCCAGTTGGCTTCAATATTGTTGATGTGTATGAATAATTTGTAGCTTTTCTTCCAATTGAGTGAGGTATACAGATGATAAATTTATTAATGGCAAGTGTATGAATAACTTGATAATAATGATAAAAGATAAGGTTAACTAATAAATGAAAGTTCCCTATTTTTGATCATTTTTTTCTAAATTAAATTAATATTTTTAATTTTATTTTTTTATTGAACTTAGGATTCTACTTTGAACTTACTATTCAACTTATAATTAATAACTTGAAGCCAATTATTCTTTTTTTTTTAAAAGGAAGTTATTTCATAGTTCTTCAAGTAAATAAAAAATATAATACAAAAATATGTCATTTAACTAGGCTTCAACTAATATATATGTCCTTTAATTTTGGACGTGCACAAATAGACATTTAAACTTGCATGAAACTGAACAAGTAGGCATACATGTCCTATGTGGCAGAATACATATAGGACGTCATGAAGAACACATAATTGTCATATATAGGATAAATGTGTTTATTTGTTCAGTTCCATACAAGTATAAATGCTACTTGTGCAAAATCAAAGTTAAAAATCATAGTTATCAACTAAAGTCAAGTTGAGGATCATGTTTATTTATTATGCCTAAATAAAATAAAATTTCAATTTAGTTCCTAAAATAGTGAAAACACACAGAATTTATATGTAAGTTACACTGGTGACATAAAGTCATAAGTTGAAATATATTTATAAGCGTTAAATCTATAACCCAACAAAATTAAAAGATGGTGAGTTATTACTTAATGTACTGTTTAACAAATTCAATTTTTTTTTTTGTGAAATTAGATCGTAGTTGGATGTATGATAGGACTGTTTTTGGTTAAGGGGGAATGATGCCTTAATTTGTAGAAGGTGACGATGATTTTGTAGATTATGAACTGATCTGAGGCCAAAAATATATATTTGTAATCATTATTTGCCTCATATTTATTATTTATATATGTTCTTTTTGAGCATTAATTTTATGGATTGTGCTAAATAGTGTATTTTATTTGTAGGAGTAAATTGACGTAAAGTTAAAGAAGTTTGGAGCTAAAACGAATTAAAGATAAAAAATTATAAAAAAAAATCAAACATGCAGCTTAATGGATTAAATTGAATATTATAAATATGCAAATAGCCCAAGAACGCCAATTGATATTGGCCCACGTGGCAGCAATTGAAGGAACAAGAACGTGAGGCGGTTCGGCAATATAGTTTCACGCGAAAAAGAAGAGAACCAAATTCCGTTTAGTTTTGGATTCCTAATTTGCTTTGGATTCAATTATTTTATTTAGGGTTTATTATATCTATAAATAATTCATAGAAATAATTATTGGATAACCAATATAGAGTAAGGAGGAGGCACTTTTAAAGAGAAAGTTGTCAATACTTTTTAGGGTTCTTTTCTTCTTCTTGTTTTCTTAGACAATAGTAGCTAAAGCTCTTGTTCCGGGGCTGTAGCTACGGATTCAATGTTGATTATTTAAGGTTTTTGAATTAATTCTTGGTTGTCATTATAAGTTACTTCTATATTCTTGTTTTAGTATTTTGTGCTTGATCACCATGAGATAAATATATTGTCTAATCTTAAAATCGGGAGAGGAGATGTTAGATAGACTAGAGAATATAGAGAGCTCGGTCCACCCATTAGATTGAGGTGATTAGTGTTCAGGAGTGACGCCCAGACGAATACTTTGCGTGGTTACAAAATATGATGAAATATAAATGCTCGCTAGTTTGTCTATTTATCCTCGCTCAACGATGTAGTTAGATAGCTAACTGGGGTAGACGACGAGAGGTGTATAACCCGGATTATATCATCAACCCTATAACCATTAACTTGACAACTGAAATTAATTCTAAGCCAAAAATATGATACATGAAATCCAATACATGCTGCAGCCCTGGGATTTTCCAACTATTGTAAGTGATTTTATTGTTTTGTTCTTGCATTCTTCTCTTTTGGCTCTCTTAAATAAATAATTAGACCAATATAATTTAGTGAAAATAGTTAATTGACAAGTCCTTTGGTTTCGATAATCTGGTTCTTTTAAGCGCCACTATATTACTTATGCGACCACGTACACTTGCGTGTGCAATTGAGAGCAACATGAACCTTTACTCCAATTACATGATTTAAAAAGTAGATTATGCCGATTAAAGTGACGTTTTGAGAATGAATTATTTATTTATAGAGTTACTATTTAAAATTGAGCTTTGGTATTTCAAGTTATCTTATTTAAATTTCTAATTGAAAATAAGTTATCACTCTATTAATTATTGTTCTACGAACTAGAAATTTAAGTAAGAAATTCTGGTGATCAATCGGAAGGTATAAAGCACCCCTCGAGTCTCGCTATTCTAGCACGATCGCTTTGACTTATATCTGGCATAACTTAATTTCTGAACATCTTAGGTTTATGAGCTAAAAATATTGTTTAATCTGTATTCTTTGATTTATTTTAAACTTATTTTAAAATTTTCCTACTTTATTAATGTGTGGTGTATTGATAGCAACGTTTTTCAGCCTTACCACTAATTATTCATTTGTTTGTATGTCAAGTTTAATATTTGCATAATATTTACCTATTATTATATCGACCGAATCATACTCCTAATGATTCAATTAACTAAAATTAAATTGTAAAAAATATTTAAAAGCCCAAACATTCTGATAAAAGTGGAAACATTACAAAACATTTTCTCTTAAAAACTAACCGAGTAACCGTTATGACTTACTAAAGACATAATTTTGCAACCAAATATTTAATAACCAATCAAAAACTTGAAAACTTAACAAATAAAATACATATCAAATAAAGTAGATAAGGAATTTTAATAACACCTAGTTACCTGCTAACATGATAGGGATAAGGTTCTGAAAAATATCCTAACTTTGATCGAATTTACTGTTGCGATACTAAACTTTCATAAGGACCTATTACCTCCCTAGACTATTTAATACCGTATTTTTTACCCCCTGAACTATTTAATAGTGTATTTTAAAGGTATATATGTGTCCACGTGGACACATTACTATTTATAATTTTGTATTATTTTTTATGTCCACGTGGGGCATATATATATGTTTAAAATACGGTATTAAATAGTCTATGGAGGTAATAGGTCCTAATGAAAGTTTAGTATCGCAACAGCAAATCCGACCAAAGTTAAGATAATTTTCAGACTCTTATCCCAACATGATATTAATAAAGTCATATCATATACAGATAACCATAAATAAATAATGAGCAATAATAAAAGATGCTTTAAATTTCACTTATAATTTTAGTAACAAGGAAATAATGAGCAAGAAACAAAACTTTCTATGGAATAAAATTATACCTTTTATTTACTAACTTTTCTATCTTACTTTCCATTCTTCTTCTTCTTTCATTAATTTTCCTTTTCATACATATAATCAATTATCTTGTTTTTATTTTATATTAAAGAAAATGGCCAAAAGCCATCCCCAATTTATAGTCGGATTCCCAACTACACACCTATACTTCACGAGAATTTTAGTATCCTCTTAAACTATTTTAAAATGAAATTAATATCACCCTATATGCTGAGGTGGCAAAAAAAGTGTATTCACTTTCTCAAAGAGAGTGAGAGACACTTTTTTTAATTAAAACTTTAACTTTGCAAGTAATTTTCCCTTTTCATATTAAGTTTCTAATTATTTTTTAAAAATTATGTTATCTTTTACTTCTATTTATCTTTTCTTTTTAATTTTTTTTGTCTTCTTTCTTTTTCTCTTCAACATTTCTTTGGAAAATGTCATAAACTTATTTCATTATTCAGCTATCACTAATCGTATCTTTTTCCTCTCTTTTTTTTCAGAAGAAATCGACTCTCCTTCTTTTAATCATAAACTTCAAATTTTCATTCTCACATACTATACTGGTGTAATGTCGCTATTTTCACCTCTTTTTTTTTCTTTTTCAGATCTATCATAGTACATGTTGTTAATAAATTTTGAGTAATAGTAAATTAAGAAATATTTAAGTGAGACGGATAGATTAATATCTAAAACACTAAAAAATACTTTTCGTAGACAGTGACCATGACAAAGAGATTAAAAATAGCAAAAATATTTTTTTATACTCCAAATCACAAATTCACTTTCAATTTGCGATCTTATCCAACTCCAATATGCCACCCACTTTTCGAAAACTAATTGACCACACGAACTTATCAATGTTGTCATCTAATCCTTCGGTTGGCAGATTCAAATTCGATTCAAAGATATTATCATTATTACTTGAATGAAAATTCACTAAAATAATGAAAAGAAAATAAAATAAAAAATAAAGAAAGAATATAAAGAAGAAGAAGGTAACGTGCTTCTAGGTTTCATATCAATGGAGAAAAAGTTGGCGTCAAAGAAAAGTTAAAAGAGGATTAAAAATCAAAGAGAAAAAGAGAAAGGAAAATATAAAATAAAGACAAAGAATAATTGCATTTTTACTTAAAAAATAATATTTTATGATGTGGCAGGCGAGTGTATCTCACTACTTAACATAAATTTGGGTTGACTTTTTAAGGGGTATATATTTCACTTTTAAAATGTTTAGGGGGTAATAAAACACCGATAAAGTTAGAATGTGTAGTTGGAATTTCAGGTATAGATTGAAGGGTTTTTAGACCATTTTCTCTTTTATATTATGAATACATGCTTACGTTAACAAATAAGCTAAACAAAGAAATAAATCTATAATATTTTAGAAACATAAGCTATATAGTAAAAGAAGAAGTTCACAAAACTAATCAACTTTGCATATTAAATAATATAAGAAATCATAGAGATAACTTGTTCATAATTTGATTCACAATAAATTAGATAAGAATCGAATAAGAACCTGTGTAATCAAACTCAATTTGTTGTTTTTCTGTCTGTTTTTGTTTTGTTTCCGTATCTGTGTGTATGCTGCTTGTTGTTTTGTGAATTGTTGTGAATTATTATTTTTTATTCTGTGGGTAGAGTATATATATAGGCATATATTTACTATACGCCTTTATGTGTATATATAGGTCACCATTAATAAAAAAAAAAAGTAAAATAACAAATTCGTGAGATCTGTTTTTGTAAATAAAAATATAATATAACGACACCATGAGGTGTTTTTATAATATTTTCAAAAAATATTCTGGCTACCTCATGATCTTGCAGATCGATAAGGATATGATTCTGGATACTGAATAATAGTCATGGAAGCAAGTCACTAATGACTAATTTAATGGGATAATTAATTAGGCATTTTATTATTAAATTGTTTAAGGACAATAAAATCTTTCTTTCTTTGTTTATACCTCTATTCTTACAATATATTTGTTGCACAGTTATAACAAAAAAACATTACATATTAAAAATGATTTTTTTTCCAGTGACTTTGTGTATGTTTCTGGCGTATATAATCTTTCAGGAAATAAAAGAATAGAAAACTTAATTTAATATTGCTATAAAATAAAAAAGTACTTTATTAATAAATAAATTCATTAACTCAAGTGATTATTTAAATAAGGGAAAATGCTTAAATATGTCATCGAATTTCGAAAAAATGTTAATTTATGTCATCTGTTAAAAGTTTGGTTCATCTATGTTATTTTCATTTGAGAACATTTATTTGTTAACTAAAAACAATTCGATTTTGCCAAAATTATTTCTTATACGTGGTCAATTATGATTCGACCATATCATTTTTATTTTATTTTTAAATAGGAGCTCAAATATGACATTAAAATTTGAGAAAAGGGTCATTGTCATCTTTTAAAAGTTTGGCTCATTTATGTCATTTCAGTTAACAAATAATGACATGAATGAGCCTTTTTTCAAATGAAAATGACATAAATGAATCAAACTTATGACGAATGGCATAATGGTACATTTTTCTAATTGTTCGATATAGTTTATTTGATTCTTTTTCCTTTAACAAATTTACTACTCAATAGGACCTAAAACCTTCTAACAACGACAACTTCGTATTATCCTTTTCAACATTAATAAGTTGTTATAGATTGCAGGTTCGAGTTTTTCTAGGTACAGAATCGTTATTGTTTGGGAGTGTTCTATCTTCCAATGTGAAGCTTTTGAGCATAAATCTAAATTTAGGGTTTGTTTGGCCATGCGATATGGAATCATGATATGATATCATCATAATATGAAATCATGAGATGAAGTTGAAGTTTTGCTTGGACATGCGATATGAAATTTTTGTGTTGTATATTTTCTCATAAACATAAAAATCTCATAAGTTGTATAACTATTAAAATAGCCCTATTATTTATTCAATCTTACCAAATAAATAAAAAATTATAAAATCTCATTAGTAAATTATTTCAAAGTTATTTGTTCTCCACTTAAGTAATTGTTTCATCTAACTTTAATTCAATAAAAAAATTAAACATAAATTGTAGTGTACTAGTTTTTAATATAATCCTCCCACATAGTAGGTATAACCTTCTCATGTTGAACTTTCATTTCTCGATCATATGACCGAGAATACGAACCAACATTGTTACTTTGAGTCATTTGTTGACCAATATCAGTCACAACTATATTTTTATGCTTATAGACTATAAATATTTCATCACTCCTTTGGTATTCTTGCAAATAATTATGTATCACTATACATGTTATGACAATTTTCACTTGTGTGTCAATATCATAATGGTTCATACCTTGTTTCACTTGTGTGTGCATTAATTTCTTGCTAAAATCAAGCATATTGGAAGTAGAGAATATCAAACATACATAATCAATTTTATCCTTTTTTCATATTAAATTGTTTTAAACATTTTCATATGAAAAGAGAAGTTTTTTTTTTATTATGAAAAACCAAAAAAGTATTACTCCTTCCGTTCTTATATATATTCACTAAATCAATTCCTACTTTATCATTTATATTCACCAAATTTAAACTAATAATAAATTTTATGTTGGTGAGAATAATACATTATAAAAGTAATGATGTGATTATATAAATTTTATTTACATATGAAATAAATGGTTACTAAATGTGGAGTTGTTTTAACAAAATATAAACTTGTGAATCAATTTTTATATTTAAAAAATCCCAAATCATGATATAAAATTCCTAAATTATGATTTTTGGAGAATATGAGATACCATCTGGTGAAATAAAATCATGAGATGAAATTGCATATCCAAACTCTGATTTTATCTCAGAATTTCATATCATAATATAATATCGCACAACTAAATACTTACTTGATCAGACTTTAACGTAGATACCAGGTACTTCATACATAACTCCATTTCTACTTCCTTTTTTGTTTAACTATTCCTACATTTTGTACGAACACTGCCACATGTCAATTTTCTTTACAGTCGAAACAATATTTTAGTAGTGACGTTAATGAAAAAATTAATAGTGATATTTTATTATTTAAAATTACTCTTACTTAGAAATGACACTTAAGGTGTACCAACACAGCATAGAAGAATTGTACCATATGTGGACCCACTTCATTAATTAAAGAGTTGTACGAAAAGCAATAAGTAATGGTTCCAAAAGTAATACAAGTTGTACCATATGTGGACCCACTTCATTAAATAAATAATTGTACCTACTAAATGTAATAAGTAGTACTCCCTCTGTCCCAATTTATATGACTTACTTTCCTTTTTAGTCAGTCCCAAAAAGAATGACACATTTCTATTTTAAGTAACAATTTGACTATAAAATGTCTTTTTACCCTTAATGAAATGATTTACAACCACACAAATTTCTATCATT
>JAJOOS010017325.1:0-15109 GCA_029582725.1 Solanum chiquidenum | reverse complement strand
AGAACCTTTTCTTATCGAACATGTAACATCCCGCCTTAGAAAGAGCTAAATTTAGAAAGCGCTTCAATGGAAATAGCTAAATTGAGAATTTTGCAAGTTATGCTTAAGTTGTGAGTTTTGGGTCAACTTCAAACAACCATAACTTTCAGTACATGATGATTTAGGTGGCCTATAAGATATCAAATGAAAGGTCTTGGAATCTTCTTTCCAACGCCACCGATTTTTCTAAATTTTGAGTTCGGATGAGGGCGATATGCCCGTTTGAAGTTAGCCTGTCCAGTTAAGGAAAGTTACCCGAAAATGTGAGGGGTATTTTGGTCTTTTCCTTACCCCATCAGCTTAAAACAAATTTAGTAATATTTTTGTGGTCAAATCTGGTTTGGGTCAGTTTTCATAATCCCAAATACGCTTAGGGTTTTGAGAAGAGTTCAAGAAGAGGAAAAGGGGAGAAAAGAGGAAAAGTTCAAGACGTTCGTCAAGATTCGTGAGATTTATCGAGGAATTTTGCCAAATCGAGGTATGTAAATTTTCATAGTGTTGGGTTCATTAACCCACACACCAATCATCATTTACATATTCAAATTCATCCATAGAGTTTGACAGATTTAAGTTCTTGATGTGTATTCTTAAAGTATTAATTTTGTTCTTGAATTCGGATGGATTTGATGAGTTCGTGAGATAATTGTATTGAGTTTGAGAGTTGTTTTTGAGTAGATTATCTTGTACTTGTATTGGATAATTGAATTCAAATAAAATTTGAGAAAAGAAATCGATTTTAGACGAATTAGGGTCAGAAAACGAGAAGAAAAATTCGTCGGAAAGTTTTAGGGGAAAGGTGGGGCAGCGCACCCCAGATGCACTAGAGAGGCTGGGAAGGCACCCCAGCAGTGCGCCAGATTAGTGTCTCTAAAGTTCAAGGGCTGGCGTCCTGCGCCAGGGTCGTATGCCCTCACATTTTTTCCGCCGTTTGCTCCGTCTAAGTATTTTTAAAGTGTACCTTTACTCCCTATTGATTCTAACTACTCTAAACTACACCTAAACATCGAGAAATCATTCATAACGTGAATCATAACCCTTGAATTCATAATTCAAATTCAAGGTAGAGTTAAGAGTCAAGCCTTGAGAGTTCTTTCGAGTCATTTTGAGAAGTCTTTTACAATCTTTTAAAACTTGTTTTAAGAATTGAGTACTTGAGTTTGAGGATAAGGAGAGTAGAGTTCATTTTTTTCAAAATTATATATGGGAACTAAATATTCCCAAGAGTAAATGTTTTTACATTTAAGAAGGGAGGAAACACCGATTTCCAAATGAGTTCATGAGAAGTTTTTGAGTATAATCTCTTTTAAGAGAAATCTTTTGAGTAATAATCTCAAAGTTGAGGATGAGGAATTTTTTTTTTTTAAAAACATACGAGCTAAGTTATATTTTGGGAGTAGTATTGAGCATCGATATGGGGGAGAGTTCAGACAACTCACAGCCCCCATAAACCATGTAGCCAACGTGGGTAGAAAGGACCATACTTTTTAGATGATTCCTTATTGCTTTTAAGCATACCTTAGTGGATCTACTTAATTGAGGAGGTCTATACCCCGTCAAGGTATAGGACAATTCTGGCAGCGTAGGCGAGACGTTGTATCATCACATAACTCATAGCGATGGTTGTCGGTTAGAGAATCTCCCAAATAGAGTTATTTTGTATTTTTATATACAAAATGAGTTATTATTGTATTTTTAAATACATTGAGTTGTTATCTACTGTTTTAAATGCTTTATATAAACTGCATCTTTATTATTATTTTTTTATACTGCATTGAGTTGAGGTTGAGTTGAGCAGCGTCAAGGTAAGTATGTTTCATTCGTTCCAAGTTCAAGTTTTATGTTATGTTCAGTTTTCCCCTTACATGCTCTTACATTCAATGTACTGATGTCATTTGGCCTGCATCATTGCAGATACATGAGATCAGGGTCATCAACAGGCGATTCGTTGATACTAGTTGCAGTTCTAAAGTTGTTTGATGAGCTTCCTTGCTTTCAGAGGATCCCTCATTTATGTCTGATCATTTCAGTTTTGTTAGAATGATTGGGGGTCTTGTACCGACATCCATCATAGTATTAGAGGATTCATAGATAGATAGACAACAGTAGTTCATGATTATTTGTTTTTCATTTTAAGTTGTTAATGTTTAAAGACTTGAGTTGCCTCTTTGGCTAGTTGAGTGTTTTATTTCTAAAATATTCTGAGTATTTCTTTGAGACATTGAGTAAAGTTGTGTTTTTGAGTTCATCTTATTTATGAGTAAGTCTTCCACTAAGATTTAAGCCAGACCAAGGGTTCGCTTGGGGCCAGCAATGGTTCTCGAGTGCCAGTCGCGTCCAGGGTGTAGGCTCGGAGCGTGACAAAACATTTGACCCATTTTCCTAAACCTATATTCATCTTGATAGGGGGAAATTAGAGTTGTCAAAATGGGCTTGGCCCGTTAAGTCAACCCAACCAACCCTTGAATTAAGTGGGGTTGGGCCTAATTTATTTTGGCCAATTTAGGAACGAGGCTTTTTAGCCCAGCTTCATTTGGCCCGCTAGCCTCGTAGGCCCAACCCGCGAGCCTTAGAGGCCATCCCGTGGACTATGAATGTTAAAAATATATATTATATATATTTTAGTAGTGTTTTATTTATAAATATTTTGTCAATAAATATTTAAAAATATAAAATCAAGTGGAACTCCTCTGTAGATCTTTTACATTTTAGGGCCATTAGCCCAATAAAATCAAGTTTACTTTTATTTTTATGCCTAATTTCCCATCTCCCCTTTGTTGTCTTGTTTATGAAAAAAGTGATAATGTAATATTTTTTGCTCGGATGAATCTTACGATGTTGTATCTTGGCTATTATGTATTTTTTGTAAGTATTCATTGAAGTGTGTAATTCATAAATGAATTTTTGTATGTATTGATGTCATGTTCATCAGACATCAATGTTCGGTACTCTTAGATAATCTTTCTAAGACATTAATGTTGTTCATTTTTTGGTTGAATGGCCGACCCGTTCCAACCCGTGGCCCGCTTAGGGCTGCTATTTTATAGACCTTTTAACTAAATGGGCCAGCCCATCCTAACCCATTTAACTCTCTAGCCCGATAGGGTTAGGTTGAGTTGGATTGGGCCAACCCATTTTGACAACTCTAATGGAAATACATAGAGACTTTCGGCATATTCTATAAATTTCTAGGGTTTGTGTACTCCTACCTTTCTAGCTCTCATGTAGGTGTCCTGGTACCTTGATGTTGTCTTTTTGCCGCCTTCCATTGTAGGTACATCATTCTCTTCTTGTTTTGAAATTTATTTTCCTAAATGATTCTTTCTTGATTGGTACTTGAGCAATGCTTGTCCTGATTGCTTTAAGCTTGATTGTTCAGGTGCGAAATTGGATGTGAGAATGTCGAGCTAGCTATTTTTTCAGGTAAGACGATTCTTTCTCCCTTTGTTGAGTCAACATCGATTTCTTCTCAAGTGAACTTATGATGCTCGACTCATTTCTTATGCTCCTCCCCTACGTTATGTGAAGTGATATTTTTTTCGGTGTGCTCGATAGTGTATCTTGAACCATATCCTTGTAAAAAATTCATCTTTCTTTTGATTGATTTTGTGTTGAATCTAATGTTTAGTACTTGTGACTTATCCAAATTAATTAGAGATCTGCTTTTTTAGAAAGCTCAGAGTTCTACTTGGATTGTTATTTAACTAATTTCTCTAAAGTTAGATATGTCAAGTAATTTATCATTGTATTTCCTTCCCTTTATGTGTGCTTGATTTGAGATCTTCTGTTTCTCGTGAAATCTTTAATATTCTCTATTATGTTGTTGATTTTCCATAACATCTTTTAGGTGTCATCCAATACTTTTTTCATTAGTTGTGAATTTGTTTCCGTTATGCAATTCTTAAAGCCTTCTGCTACACAAAATGATATAGTTTCAATAATAGTCGGTGTCTTTGTCTCCGTGTATGTGATATTTGAATTTACATCTGACTTTATAAAAATTAGGTCTCTAATGTAGCTTTGAACACAAAAATCATAAGAACACTTCTTAGAATTACCCTTACTTACACCATCTAATTATATTTGATTGTACATATAGGTGTTTTTGTGTGTCTGTAGGGGGTAGGGGTCCAATTCAATATGATATATTGCATTCCTTTCTTATCTTGATCTAAGTAATCAATAATGGATGGTCATGAATTTGTAGGGCCCTTGTTTTCGGATATATATATATAACTAGATGCCAAATATAAGTGTTCATTTAATGAACCAAACTTTCAAAATTTAGTTGTGCATTCCCAAATTCATTCTATGGAGTTTGAAGACAGTATCATCATTATTTACCACCATCATGGAGATATCATCATGATTTTCTTCCTGCTCAGAGTCGCTAGAGGCGTTTCCCCATGCTGCAAAGGCTTTCTTCACGACTTGATCAACGTTGACCTTCCTTTTAGCATGATCAAGGACCTGGTCCCTTCGTCATGGTTTGAAGTCCTGAACTTCGTGCTTTTGGCTATGACAGTCTCTCATGAAGTGACCAGACTTTCCATCTTTAGCATTAGCCGTTCTACTGGTGGTTCCTTTCTTCTGGAATCCTCCATGATTTTTGACTATCTTCTTAAATCTCCTAGTCAAATAGGCCATCTCGTCCTCATCTTCAGATCCATCGCTTTGAATCATTTTTAGTGCATCGAATTTCTCATTTTTCCCTTCCTTCACAGATGAGCCTTACTGCCTGTTTAGCTCATACGTTTGCAAGTTCCCGATCAGCTCATCCATGGTAATAACTTTTAAGTCCCTGGCCTCAGTGATGGCATTTACTTTGCTCTTCCATGACTTGGGAAGAACCCAGAGAATTTTTTGAACTTCTTTGCATGGGTATTCGCTCACCAAGACATCTTAGCTCGTTTGTGATGAAAGTAAACCTTGTATGCACATCATGAATGGTTTCACCTTCCTTCATGCTAAAATTCTCGTATTGAGTAGTCAACATGTCCACTTTGGACTCCTTGACTTGAGTGGTTCCTTCGTGAGCTATTTTTAGTCCCAATTCTCTTTTGTAGTCTCACAGGCAGAGATCCTGTTGTACTCATCTGGACCAATTCCACAAACCAATAGCTTCTTGGCTTTGTAGTTCTTCTCTATTTTCTTCCTGTCACTCTTATCATATTCTCTTCTGGTCTTTGGAATCACCTTCGTAAGTTCTCATTCTTTTACATCTTTGGTGGGAACGTAAGGTCCATCTAGTATCATATCCCACAACTCAGTGTCTTCTGCATTAACATAATCATGCATCTGTGTCTTCCACCATCCATAGAATTGTCTGTTGAATCGAGGTGGACGAGTGGTAGACTGACCTTCTTCTAGGCTCGGTGGAGCAGTCATTCCTTCAAGATCTTTCTTTTATTGGTGTTAACCATATAGAGAAGTTAGTGCTCTAATACCAATTGATGGAATGTATGCGTCCACTAACTACGACAAGACCATGTCCTTTAGACAGTTAAGATGCACAAAATAAATACTGAAAGTAAAGAGAACCCACGATATTTTACGTGAAAACCTCGTTGCTCAAGGGAGTAAAATCACAACCTGTCTCACATGATTTTTCAAACTGTTTTCACTAATTTTCTCAAGCAAAACGAAACACAATTTACAACCACGAGATTAACCACCTAATTTCAAACTAAGTAATATTCCTATTACTTAAACGAGCCAAATTAATACTCTCATTGCCCACTATACTAATCCTCACTGATTAATATAGACTTTTAACCGTAAGACACAAAGTAACACCTAACTATGTACTTACATGATTCAAACAAGGTTTTGAAACGTTTCTAACAAGAGTGAAACGAATCCTACAAGATAAGCACAAATACAAGCACACAATACATCAGCAGGTTCAGAAAGCAGTTCTTCAGTCGATCAGGTCCCTTGCTATTTTGTATGAAGCTTGATTTTTCTCTCTTTGAATGAATGAATGTTTTGTTGTTTGTCATGTTGATTATATCAATCAAAAAGAGTTATTGATTGTTGGACAAACAACCTCGTCCGTTCTGATTGGTTTAGTACGCTGAAGGCTTCACCAAACACTGACCAAACAACTTTTCAATTGTATAGCACACTGTCCTGGACGAGAACACTTGCAGGGAACCGGGTCCCTGCACCTGTGAGGATCATCAAAACTGAAAGCTTATCAGAAAGATTACTGCTAGGCGGTTGAAATAAAATTTGATCGTTCTGCACTTTACATAGCCACATAAAATATAAGATTAAACAATTTCAAAATAGCTTACAAGATTAGACAATACCAAAATAGCATAATCGATTAAACAACACTATAGGAGAAAGGTACAAACACCCTAAAAAGTTATAAATTCCAAAATCAAAATTAGAAAAAAAACGCAATGAATGTGAGCGAATCTTGCGGAGATTACAATTTTAAGTGATTTTGTATGTTAGTCAAATTTTCAGTTTTGTCCCAAATTTAACTTTCAAACACAAACTCCACTTGTATACCCAGTTATATTATCAACATTTATTGTGTATCATGAGCTTGAATTTTTTTTTATCCGGAGTGTTATTTATTTTTGGGTTCTTGAGAGGGGAATTAATACAACTTTTTAAGGTTTTAAGACTCCTAAAGCTTCATCCTTCCATTGAAGAGCTCATCAGTCTTCTTGAGGTAACGATTCAATTTTTATCTTTCTCATGCTCTCTATATACAATGGATGAATAAATCTTAGAAAATATAAAATAGATAGTAATTCATACATTCAATATAGGAAGGTACATTACATTAATGCAAATAAAAAAATCTCAAAAAGTTGAAATTCGAGATTAAATTGAAGATTTTTTTTAAAATTGGTTAAGGCGTAAATGAGTTGAGATTGAACGCAATACAAATTATCTTGGGCCCAACCCCTAAAATTCTGGGTGAGTTGGGGGGAGGGTGTTAAATATATTTGGGCTCATTTTGACACCCCTACTATATGTATTAGTAGTATCTCGTTTGGTGTACTTTTTCAACATTAGTTATACACTCTATTATATATTAAAAAAGTATATTACTAATAAATGGATATCCATAGTATTATAAATAATGTTCGGAAATTTAATACATGCATTAGCATTGTTCTTCAAAACTTTTTTTTTACATCTTTTCACCATATTTGTGGAGGGTTTTGTAAATAAATATTATTTTAAAAAATTATGCAATGTGTACTATTTTAATACACAAATCAAATAGTGCATACGAAATAATCTTTGCATAGTTA
This sequence comes from Solanum chiquidenum, assembly GCA_029582725.1. Lineage (NCBI taxonomy): Eukaryota > Viridiplantae > Streptophyta > Magnoliopsida > Solanales > Solanaceae > Solanum > Solanum chiquidenum. The sequence continues at coordinate 7,793 of JAJOOS010017325.1, read as the reverse complement.
ATGCAAACAAAACTAATTCTCATACACCCTACCAAACGGCCTCTAAGTGACAAATGTAGTTTTAGTGTAGTGTTTTTGGAATTAAAATGAAAAGTACAATTCTTCAACAAAAGCCTGCTGCCCCAATTTTTGTTACACCTTTTCTCTCTAAAGCTTCAACAACTGATTTTACATCTTCAAATCTCAGGATTTTGTATGTTTGTGTAAGGATACCACGTGATGTTAAAAGTTTCTACTTCAGAAAAATATTAATATTTTTAAAAGACTAATTATTTAGTATTGAAAGCACAATATCATAATTAAAGTGAAACAAATATAAAATTATTTGGTCGACCCAAGCTAACACATGATTGAGATGAAAACAATTGTTTAATATTGTGATGGGACGCTATAAAATGTTGGTTGCTTTTGTGTCAAGAGTGAACATCATGTGTTGAATCGTTCTGACTTCTGATCAAGTGAATCTTGATGATTCTGCTTAAATACCTACCTCAATATGCAATGAAATCTTGATGATTGTAATTTTTAGTATAATCTTTTTTGTAAATAAAATGTAGCTTGTTATTTTTATTACTCACTAATTTTCAAAATATGTCATTGAGTTGCTTAAAGTGTTCCTTATAAGTAAAAGAAATTATTGGATTATTTATGTGATTGATGTTGATTATCTTGTAAAAGTTGATCCATTTTATTGTTGTTATTTGTAAGACATTGTCAGAGGATATGGTGATTTTTAAATAATAATGACGTGGCACCTCTTGAAAAAAATTATAGTATCATTGTCAGATTGAATAATTAAAGACTAGCTTTAACAATGACTGTCATGAAGTTGTTGACATAGAGCTATGAAGAAATATAGAAGAACAAAGAAGGATGCTCACCTAAGAGTGTAGGTTCTAAAAAATGATCTTATGCAATCTCAAGATAAGGGAAATGATAATTATTTTTTACTTTCATTTTGTGCTTATGAATTTTATAAGAGATTTAAATTGCTATTAGTAGCAATTAAAATCTCTCCAGCAAAATTGTCAAGACATAGCGACGAAGAAAGATTTTCCATGACATATTCATAGATTAGCTAATGCCACTTGCTAAAACTTTAAATTCATTATCTTTGTTGAAACATATCAGTAATTTGTTTAACTTATTGGAAGGGTATTTGAAGAGTTATCTCATTCATGCCACTATTAACATAATGCTGTAAATTAATATCCTTGAAACTATGGCATATGTCAAAGCTAGTGTGATGTTGGTAGACCTTGAATGTGAAGTGTTAGTTTAGAGATATTCCAAATGTTTTTTCAGAATCATCAGGTAACTTTGCAAACTTTTTTTCTTTCGATAGCAAGTGTTTTGAGTTTTTTCTCTTTTCTGACTGTTACATAGAGTATAATTTTATTATTTCAAGAATAAACCACACTCTAGGTAATAATCAAGAAAGAAGGGAAAAACAAGAAACTTGCTAGCATGGAGTAAAATTTTTGCTAAGTTACCTGATGTTCCTGAAAAATATTTGAAATATTTTTATTACTAATGCATCACATTCAAGGTCCAGCAATATCACACAAGACTTGATATCTGCCCTTGTTTGAAGAATATTCACAATGCAACTTTATGATAATAGCGGCGTGAATGAGATAATCTTCACGTGCCCTTGCAATAAGTTGAAAAATTTCTTGAGATTTTATGATACAAGTGTGTGAAAATGAGAGGAAATCATGATATAAAGTTTTGTAAGATTTTGCCTTGATTTTCTTATTTATTTGAGTTTTATTTTTCTCTTGAAGGAAAGTCAATGTATTATCATAAATGCTTTAACTTTTTTTTTGAAAGAAAAATATAATTTTCTTCCATATGTGATTATTCTTTCTTCAGAGGAGAAGTTTGGAACTCTATAAATTGACGATCCCCCTTCTAATACTAAGAACATCCACAATATATTTGTTTAAACAGCTTTGTTTAAGGGGAGATTATTCTCTCAATAGATTTTATGCTTTTTGTTATTAGTTTTCAATATGTAGTTCACTTGACCAAACCATATAAATAATATTCTTTTAGTATATTTTTATTTGTAATCTAATTTATCACCAACATAATTTGTAATTATAAGTGTCCGCATGATGCCTGATTCTTTCGAACCCAATAAGTTTGAGCAAGTGACATTAGCTAATCTAGTTCCTCTCTCTCTCATTGACTTGCATTCTGATAGCTTTCTCTAGGCTAAGAAATTCGATGACCCATCTTAAGGCTTTTCTTTTTGTTCCCCTTTGTAAAGCAATCGAAAAAAGATCAGAACCACGTGAAAAAAGGTTTCATAAGCAAACATTATTGTGGAAATCAAGGGAGAGTGTCGTTTTAGAAAAGATACAATAGTTTCCGATTCCCCCGAGCTTAAGGGTCAATTACGGGGGTAACCGGTCGATCAACTCATTACGGGGGTAACCGGTCGATCAACTCATTACGGGGTTAACCTATCGATTAACTCATTTCAGGGTTAACCTGGCAATCAACTCATTTCAGGGTTAACTGTCAATCAACTCTAGGTTGAGCTTCCAGTGAAAATTTAAAGCCCTACCTTATAGAATGAAATTCCGCAATTTTGCAATAACTTGATCTTTTTCTTCACTTCAGCTTTGAGATGATTGAAGAAGTGCAATGCAAAAGAACTCCTTTTTTCTGGAGGCCTCGGGCAGTGGAAAATGAACAATCGCTAAGGACTATCTTAAACTAAGAAGAAGTGAAGTAATACTTGGTCAGTTCTCCGGTATTCATTGAAGACTTTGCACGTACCCTTGTGAATTCTTTTTTTAATACAATATTAAGGCCTCATATCTGTACTCAGTAGGAAAAAATCCTTCACTTCAAAACAATCAATCAGGTCTGGTGCCATCCACGCTTCTTATGACTATTGAAAGTGGAAGTTCAAGCTTTGAAGCTAATTTTTCAGCATTTCTTTCAACCGATTTGACAACTTTTAGCTATACAAAGTTAGGTGATATATCGGGTCGGCATTAGTGGTGTGCAAAAACCAAACCGAAAAAAATATTATTGGTTTATTGTTATTGAGTTATTGGACTAATGGTTTTTTAATAGTTTTATAAAAAATAATTATTGGGTTATCGATTCGGTATTGATTTTTAATATTAGGTTATTGGGTAAACCGATAACCCATTAAGCCTAGTAATTTACTACATTTACTTGTACATAATTATTATATATTAATCTTAATACCTTACTAGTTATAACTGTCTTTATCCTTTAGCCTTCAATTCATCCTTCAAAGTGACTTTTAGCTCACAACTTCACATTATACAAAACGTCAAAATCTAAAGTAAGAACCTTATTCCTCTTAATTTCTCTTTGTGTTACACTTGTATAGTTTTTTAATTACATTATTGTGTTGTTGCGTCAAATTTATTAGAGAAGTTATATATTTATTTTATAAGTATTTTCTTATTGGTTAAAACCGAAAACCGAACCGTTAATGACTAAAACCAATAAACAGAAAATCGATAAAATATCTCTTATTAGTTTGGTTATTGGTTTGACTTATTTAAAAATTGGAAACCGATAAATCGAACCGATAATACATAAAATCAAACCGAACCGAGCGATGTACCCCTAGGCATTCATCTTGATTTCTGCCTTTATTTTCTTCCTTTGAAACGATTGACCTGATCGGCTTGGAACTTAAATTGATTATCTAAGGAATTAAAAACTTGATTTTTTCAAACGAAGACTCTTCTTTTTAGGAAGACGATTCCCGGCAATTAACTTGAAATTGTGTTTGACATTTAGAGAACACCCAAAATCCTGTTGTCACTTTCACCTCTATTTTTTTTCTTTTCAAATTTACCCTATTTTATATTTTTATAAACATAACCACATTCCACATTTAAGTGAAATTCTCACTGCCAATTTGGATTGGCAAACAAGTGTTCTTTCACAAATTATCTCATAAACCAAACACAAACAACACTCATTTTGCATACAAAGAAACCCCTCCAAACCTTATTACCAAAAACATACAAAGAAAACATGTCATTACAGTGAAAGCAAATTTTACTTGAGATGTTTCTCAAACCATCCCAACATGTCTTGATGAGACTCTTCAGCAGATTTTACATCCAATTCATCTTCATCATTGTACCTCACGGACCAGCCATGTGTAACCCCAGGAAAAATCTTTACAAATGCATCAATCTGCACGAAAAAAGCACCATAAACGTTCAATCCATTCTCGTTGGCAGTAAAACACTAGGGAAGTGCAATCGAAGTATCTTATAAACCTCTGTTTGAGCCTGTATCGTTGGTAAACTATGTACTCGAATACACCTCTTAGTCAATTATTATGATACAACTCGAATTCCTACCTCAGGCTTCGCATTTAAGGCCATCTCAAATTGCTTGACAAGCTCAGGTGGAGATCTTCTGTCAATCTCCGCTCCCAATATTGAGATTGGAACCTTAACAGCTGAAACACAACAACAATAGAGGCATAATTATGACTTCAGAAATGAAAATTTAGCCCTGATACGACATTAGAATATGAAATCGTGCTCTCTATTTAATTTAGGTATGCTGAATAATCATACGAACAAGAGAAAGATGAGAAGAAAATATATATAGAAGATGTAGTAGCAAAATCATACCGTGCATATCATCTACAGCAACAAATGAAGGATGCAATAGCACTGCAACTTGGATATAAGCATATTTTGCTAGTTCCACGACTACCTTAGCTAGAACGAATTCAAAGTAATTCTTTAGCAAATTACTTTAACAAAGATAAAAAGAGCTTGTAAGTTGTAACCAGAGCAAGAAGAATCACCTCCCCAACAGAAGCCTGCTGCTCCGATTTTTGTTACACCTTTGCTCTTCAAAGCTTCAATAACTGGTTTTGCATCTTCGAATCCTTGATCCTGTAGCAACAAGTATACATCAGATAAAAGTGCAAACATGATATATAGGTCACCGGACAGACTCAAATCCAGGATTAAGAGTTTGGGGATTCTAAATTTCGCTAATAACAGTCAATCAATGTCGTTAGGGGTTCACAAATTAATATACATATATATTTAATTAATTTTCTAGTACAAATATAGATCTACAAAAAAGCTACTGGGTTCATCCGAAATAGGAACTCACCGGTCCATGATCTATTAGCCATTCTTCTAAAGGCTTCTCATCATTAGGTATACGGGGATCGCCACGAAGGAAATCAGGGACTACTACATAGAAGCCAGCTGCTGCAACTTTGTCTGCAAGCTTTCTATAATTTTGAAAGCAAAGGATATCTATCAGTTTGAAGATCATATGATCTATTTATGCACATCCAAAATTGAAGGACAGGAATCAATATTAGCTGAGGTCAAATTAAAAGGACACGTTAATCCTTACCTCAACTTTGGAGCTTCATATCCTGCATATTAACAAAAAAAAATACTTACTAGTTCGATATGAATCATATTTTTTAAAATATACTCATTTAAATTCTAAATATTAACATTAGCACAAAAAGGAGAAATTACCAAAAACATCAGAAACAAGGATTACAGCTTGGGTGGAATCAAGAGGACCAGAAAGATAACAGTTGAAGCCTCCAAGTTGTTGGACATGACCAGCTCCTCCTCCTCCTCCACCGCTCAGGTAATTTGGTGGATTTTCACAACACTCGGGACCCGACATAATAATATTAACAATGTTATTATAAAATTAAAATAACAACAAAATGTGTATCGATTGAGAGAAAGGATCAATTTTTCAAAGACTATTTATAAGTGTTAAAAATTACTTGTACACAAAGTCTGTAATGACCTCATTTACTTGGGCATCAAAGTGAATGACCACATGAACATCCATCATAATTTTTCAATACCTGCAGATTAAAATAAGTTAAATTTTGTTCATATTTCAAAAGACAATTAGCATCCAATCCAATGATCAAAATATAATAGTCACACAATTCAGAGACAAATTTATTATTTTAATGCACGTATATAATACTGTTGGGATAAAAAAAAAAGTTGTTGAAAATCTTGCCGCTTCTTTTCACGTGGCATCGAATGATAAGTTTTCGAAATTTGATTATTTACATAATTAATCATTGGACCAAAAGTAATTACTGTCACTAGTCAATATATAAAAAAATATATTTGAACGGACAATTATACATACAAAGTAAATAAAGGCTAATTCATTATGTTAATAATGAGGGCACATTAGACTCCAAAATATTAATAAAAGGTAAATATAAGCTATTTTGTATAGTTCGAAAATCATTTAGGAAAAAATATATAAATACACATTTTATTTTATTATAATCTCTAAAAGTTTTTACCATTTAAAAAATTATAAAAATACTCTCTCGAATACATCCTTATCCACTCTCATGTACATGCTATTCACTTTAGGATACATCCATTCCATTAAGTAATATACCATTCGCAACCTGTGAGCTATGTATCTATAAGTTTTCTCATGTATCCTAGATACTATAAATTTAAGAGATTTTTGTAAATTGACAAAAAAATAATGATATGATATAATTAGCTCTTAACACTACGAGATTTATGTAATTTTTACATAAACTTAACCATCTAATGTAGTGCTTTGACTTCTCGGACCAAATACCTTATTTTAAGTTATTATTTTTATCAAATTATCCATTTTATTATAAAAATTTACTATTTAATTGACATGCATAATTCTTACTAAAAAAAAAATTCGATTTAAAAAAGAAGATTCTCTCTCTCTCTCTCAATACTATATATTATATACCGCGACTAAATTACCGTCACCTCTCACGTCAGATTTTTGCTTATTTGTTTTATTTGACAGCAAGCATATGGTTCTTCTCTAAATTTATATTTATTTATTGATCTTGTATTTATTTAACTCCTTTACTTTATTCTTTTTCTAAAATGCAAAGGGACACCAAATAATTTATATATTCTTTAATTTTGTTAAGATTGTAATATTTTGGTTTTGTGCTAAATTGAATTAGCCAGGTTCATAAAAAACGACAAGGAGAAAGGTGTGTATAAAATATAACTCAGTGTGCTTTCTGAATATTCTTTCTTATATTATTAATAAATATTTGCTATTATACCTCTACGGACTACGATAATAGCCAATATACTGATTTCTCAAAAGCATGATGCACGACGCTTTATTTTTTTTAATGGTCTATTTACTTGTCCTATTTGCTTTAAAAAATTAATTATTATTTTTAATCATATTCATCTCAATTACTCATGATCCATTAGTATTTTGGACAAATTTGTAGAGGCTAAAACATTAATTGTTTTGGACGGGGAGTACATTTTTATATTTGACTTTAGTTAAACTTCCCATTTTGCATTCAGCAGCAAGTTCTTAATTGTAACTATATAATATATTTAAGATTACAAGTTTCACAAGTCGATAACCACACAAATATTATGGTATATAGTATATTTATGATTGTAATATCATAAAAAAAATCCTTTAATCAGCTTCTGAAATTTCTTGTCGGACTATTGAATCACATCTACTGAAAAAACAAAAAAATTATCTTATATATTTAGTGTATTTTTTTGTCGAGAGGATTCAGATGAACACCCTTCCGACCCCCTGATTATCATCTTGCACTTGTCTTGTCTATTACCGTAACTTCGCATAGAGGTAGTAACCTTTGTTCATTGTAATTATCTTTATTACATTTTTAGTCGATAATCGTGGTTCATAACCACAAAAAAAATCACGTTTTAATTACTTGAATAATAGTAAATAGATTTTATTTAAAATATTAT